>MCJB01031221.1:108752-163951 GCA_002018475.1 Nicotiana obtusifolia
GGGGGGGGGGGGGGGTTCAGAAATCTATTCAAAGATAGATTTAAGATCACGCTATCATCAGATTAGGATGGCACCCTCTGATGTGCACAAGACAGCATTTAAAACACACTCAGGACACTACGAATACTTGGTCATGCCATTTGGATTGACAAATGCTCCTTCTAGATTTCAAGGGCCTATGAACCACATCTTTCAAGCATACTTGAGAAAGTTTATCCTAGTGTTCTTTGATGATATCCTAATTTTCAACAAGACCTTGGCTGAGCATTTGCAACATCTCAGAATCACTTTTGAATTGTTAGTTCAACACCAACTTTTTGCTAAAGAAAGTAAGAGTGTGTTTGCAGCAACTAAGATTGAATACTTAGGGCACTATATTTCTGCTGAAGGAGTGACAACAGACCCCAAGAAAATGGAGGCAATCCAAGGCTGGCCTGAACCTATTAACATCAAACATTTAAGAGGATTTTTGGGCCTAGTTGGGTACTACAGAAGGTTCATCAGAGGTTATGGGGTTCTTAGCAAACCACTTACTGATTTACTCAAGAAAGACAATTTCAAGTGGTCTCCTAAAGCTACTTTATCTTTTGAGAAGCTCAAACAGGCACTCACCTCTGCACCAGTGCTGGTATTACCTGACTTCTCTACACCCTTTGTAGTGGAGACTGATGCTTGTAGCATTGGCATTGGTGCAGTTTTACTGCAAAAAGGTCAGCTGATAGCCTACTTGAGCAAGGGCCTCTCACCTCAGCACCAAACACTGTCAGTGTACGATAAAGAATTATTGGCATTGGTTATGGCTGTAAACAAATGGACTCAATACTTGACTGGCAGGCCCTTTACAGTGAAAACTGATCAAAAGGCTCTTAAGTTCCTTCTTGAGCAGAAGTTGCATATAGGCTTACAATTGAAATGGATAGCTAAGCTAATGCAGTATGAATTCATAATCGAGTATCAGAAAGGTAAGGAAAGTAAAGTGGCTGATGCCTTGTCTAGATTGGCAGCAGCTTAACTAGCTGCCCTTACCCTATCCTCCATTCAGACTAACCTGTTAACACTGATCACTCAAAGCTGAGAATTAGACACATACCTGATTGCCTTGATTCAACCTCTAAAGGAAGGGACGGAAGTACAAGGCTACACCTTTAACCATGATCAGATTAGGAGAAATGGCAAGTTGGTGATTGGTCCAGACCCCAAATTAAGGAAGAACATTATGCAGCTGTGGCATGATTTCCCTGTGGGAGGACATTCTGGTATTGAGCAAACATACAGGAGGTTATCATCATTGTTTTATTGGAAAAGTTTGAGAGAAGATGTTCATACTTATGTTAATGGCTGTGACATTTGCCAAAGACATAAGTATGATAGGTCCCCTTACCCAGGGCTCCTACAACCCTTAAAGCTGCCAATCACAGCTTGGAGTAGCATCAGCATGGATTTTATAGAAGGTCTGCCTAAATCAAAAGGGAAGACTATGATTCTAGTAGTAGTCGATAGACTCACCAAGTATGCTCACTTCCTGAGACTCTCTCACCCATACTCAGCATCAGAAGTAGCTAAACTATTCATGGAACAGGTCTATAAATTACATGGCATGCCTGAAGACATAGTGAGTGACAGGGACCCCATCTTCACCAGCAAAATTTGGCAAGAATTAGTCCATGCATGGGGTGACACTTAATACATCCATAGCATATCACCCTCAAACTGATGGGCAGACAAAAGTCATCAACAGATGCCTTGAAACATATCTCAGATATTTGTGTTGTGACTCACAATCTGATTGGTGCTCATATCTCTCTTATGTTGAGTGGTGATCGCCGGCATAACCATAAAAAGGATCATTAAAAAAGCATGAACCGTTATTAAAATGTTATAAAGTTGATGATTCTCACACTACCTTACATTCCTCCATACAAACAACACCATATGAGGATCTTTATGGCGAACCTCCACCTCTCCATTTACCCTGCGTAGCAGGTGACTCAGCTATAAAAGAAGTTGATAGGAGCCTATTGACAAGAGAATTCAAACTGCAACTACTCAAACATCATCTCCAAAGAGCACAACAAAGAATGACTCCTCAGGCTAACAAGCATCGCTCAGATAGGCAATTTAAGGAGGGTGACTGGGTTTATCTCAAAATTCAGCCTTACAGCCAAGTGACATTATCAGGCTCTCATTTCTTAAAGCTTTCAGCTAAGTACTATGGGCCATACCAACTTTTACAAAAGATTGGCCCTGTTAAATTGTCTCTTCCTTCTCAGTTACTTCTACACCCCACATTTCATATTTCCCAACTCAAATTATGCCACAACTTGCTTGCAAATATCTCTCATCCTCCCGTACTTGACATATCCAGCCCATGCTGCTCAAATCCTCAAAAAATCATTTATAGGCGCATGGTACAAAAAGGGAATAAGGCAGTCACTCATGTTCTGGTGCAATAGGATCAATTAACTCCTGAACAGGCTACTTGGGAAGATTATCACTCCCTCATGGTTAGGTTTCTTTCCTTCCTTCCTTGAGGACAAGGAAGATTTTGACAGGGGGATCTGATATGGGGTAAAGAGAGGACGCTTGCGGAAGTTGTACATTGAGTTGAGAAGATGATACGTAACGGTTAAGTCGTTAGGATATAAGAGGAGATAGATGTTTCAAGGGTGTTCACTTAAGTCCCATATCTTTTAAATTAGATAGTTCCCTAAATTACACATTGGCCACTTAATTTCCCTTGTCTGCTATAAAATAGGTCGCGCCCAGTTAGTTATGATATGGCTGGAGTCGCGTACACAGCTGTAGTTCCTTAGGTCATTTTCTCATTTTCCTCTTTATATAGGGTGTAATTATCTCCTTTTGTTATTATGAATGAAGATCCCTTTTATTTTGCTCTAGTTTTATCTTTTGCATTTATCTTTTCCTTTCCTTTCTTTGAAGATCCCTTTCTCTGTTCTTCTGCTACTGTTCCATCGCCTCACGTATCAATAGATCTCTACTTGATTTGCTGTAATTGTATAATCTATCAATAACGATTCCTGTATAGATCTATGAAATTATTGACAAATCAAGTCATTTTTATAATTTAACTATAGTTAATTCATATAAATTCTCATCTCCATTTATTACGTAATCTTGCTAAACTAATATGGATTGATAAAATCTTGAGTGTGAATAAAAAGATGGTTATCTGTCTAAAATTATAGTCAATATTTATCAGGTCAAGATGTGTCAAGTAGCAAGTTATAACATAATCCTTCAATTTCTGATCGTTTTGAGACATAAATCTTTGTATTTGAAAAACACAAAAAGGACAGACAAACATCTACACATGTATAAGTTGAGTTATATTTCGGCCCAAAAATATGAAATAAGGAACCATTCGGCTTTAAAAAATGTTTATTACGTAGTAATTCCCCTGTTTTAAAAGATCGGCATTATTTTTTTATTAATCTGTTTAAAAAAGATTAGCACATTCTTATATTTTCTTATTGGAAAGCTTTATAATTACATAAATATTATGTCTCGTTTAAAATTACAAGTTTTAAACGTTTTATGGCCACACAAATATTATGATATATTTATTAAACTTTATATCAAGCCAAACTGAAACGGAAAGAGTACTTTTCTCTCTCTCAAAACGCAGTTAGTTTGACACAGGGACTAGCTATAGTTATTCAAAGCTAACTAAAATGGTCATTGGAGCCAAAGTGACCAGGGTCTCTAAGAACCCCATTGTTTATCATTCCTTTAATTGCACATCCGACGTATATACGAAACTCCTCGAATCCTACGCTCAAAATGGCGCCCTCCAATCAGGCAAAACATTACATGCACATTTGGTTATCAATGGATTGGCTCAAACAACCCATTTTGCCTCCAAGCTCATTGCTTTTTATACTGAACGTAAACAGTTACCCCATGCACGTAAACTGTTCGACCAAATTCCCGAATCAAATATTCGCCGTTGGATTGTTCTCATCGGAGCCTATGCTCGACATGGGTTTTATGAGGAAGCAATGAGTGTTTTCTCTGAGATGCAAAGGGAAGGAGTGAAGCCTAATAAGTTTGTTCTTCCCAGTGTTCTCAAAGCCTGCAGACGTTTCAGTGATTTTCGGACGGGGGAGATATTACATGGTGTGATTCTGAAAAATGAGTTTGAATTTGACTCATATGTAGTTAGTGCATTGATAGATATGTATTCAAAGTGTGGTAAAGTTGAGAAGGGGAAAATGGTATTTTATGGTATGGTGGATAAAGATTTGGTGGCAATGAATGCTTTGGTTTCGGGTTATCTTCAATATGGAATTGTCAATGACGCGTTGGTATTAGTTGAGGAGATGAAAATTCAAGGAATGAAGCCTAATGTGGTGACATATAACACTCTGATCGCGGGATTTTCACAAGAAGATGATCAGGTTATGGTTTGTAAAGTTATTGAACTGATGCATGATGATGGTCTTGAGCTAGATGTAGTTTCTTGGACTAGTATTATTTCTGGGCTTGTGCAGAATTTTCATAACAGGGAAGCTTTTGGTATGTTTAAGCGAATGTTGGATGTTGGATTGTGCCCAACTTCAGCTACAATCAGTAGTATATTGCCTGCTTGTGCAACTGTTGCAGACTTGATGCTTGGTAGGGAGATACATGGTTATACAATGGTGACAGGGATTGAGAAGGATGTATATGTGAAAAGTGCTCTCATAGATATGTATGCAAAATGTGGATTTATATCTGAAGCAAAGGAATTGTTTTCCAAGACGTCCGAAAGAAATAGTGTGACGTGGAATTCGATGATTTTTGGCTATGCAAATCATGGGTATTGCAGTGAAGCAATTGAGCTATTCAATCAAATGTTAAGAGAGGAAGAAACGAAACCAGATCACTTGACTTTCACAGCAGCGCTCACTGCTTCTAGTCATGCTGGAATGGTTCAGTATGGAGAAAGTTTATTCAAAATAATGCAGGATAAATACGCGATTAAGCCAAGATTGGAGCATTTTGCGTGTATGGTGGATCTTTTAGGAAGAGCAGGGAAACTTGATGAGGCCTACAATTTGATTCAGAGCATGCCAATTGAACCTGATTTATTTGTTTGGGGAGCACTTTTAGGAGCATGTAGGCAGCATGGAAATATGGATTTAGCAGAGATTGCAGCTAAACAACTGGCTAAACTTGAACCTGAGAGTGCTGGAAGTAGTGTGTTGCTATCAAGTTTATATGCTGATGCAAGTAAGTGGGCAAATGTAGCAAAGTTGAAAAGGGTGATCAAGAAGAAGAAGCTGAAAAAGTTTCCTGGCTGTAGTTGGGTAGAAGTTGCATAAGTTTTTAGATGTCTAGTAGAGCTGAATGTCAGATATATTTGCCAATAGACATGCCTGGTTTAAATCAAACCAAGTTACAAAAGCTCGGCACATTTGGTAAACCAGGAAAACCTCCATGAGAAGTCCCATAAAATGAGATTTCTAATCTGAGTCTTAACCAGATTTCTGTCCTTCCATTGTTACGTAAAGCTTTGTCACACATATCAACTGAAAAGCTTACACAGGGCAATAGTTCAAGAGGAAAAGTTGATGCAGATTGTGTTGATGGTAGCAACCACATTAAGAGGTTGAAAGTTCTAGAGGCAAAGAACTAGCCAGACAAAGGTGTGTGCTAGTTCAAGACGGGGAGAGCACACAGGGTTGTATGGTCTGAAATCAGAATTTAAAGTTTCTTTCGGATTTTTGGCTACTACTTTGATGCTGCATTGAGCTTCAGAGTCAAGCCCTGTAAATAAAATGTATCAGTAGCCTGGGATTTAAGAAATATGTAACGGTAGTACTTTAACTTTAATTAGTACTTTACATGAGGGAAAACTTTTAACATTGGCAGACATAACGAGTTTGCAGGGTGAAGGCAAACGGCAAACCTGCGTTTTGAACAGATATTCATCTATGCAAGTGCAACCACGTGATTCAAAATAGAAACGTCCCTGGTATGAACAGAATATATAGCAATATTTCTTAAAATGCAATAGGACTTCTTTATCCATTCTCCGGAGTATTTGGTAAAGAAGTTAAAATCAATAAATTTTAAATTCTCCCAGTAAGTTAAATGACTCAATACTAAGTAGAAGACGACACCAAGAAAATCACGGCGGTGAATCAACAAGTAGTTTTAGTCAGTTAAACCACTGATCCGAAATAAGTTACAAGAATGTGAGACTTTTGATCCTTGTGCAGGAGCAAACATCTATCCAGCAAGAGAGAATGAGATTAAATTGCAAAAACCCTCTGTAATGAAGAATGAAATACACCACGATGCTCTTTTGACTTCTTTGGAGTAAAGTTATGACTCGCGATTTCCTATAGTCCATTGCTTGATGAACTCCACAGTATGGAGATGATTCCATACCTACAATCAAGTTCAAAAGTACGGTTTCTGTCCATCCAGAACATAAGAACAAGGCAAATGGAAGCAATCAAGAAAACAAATGGACACAGGATTTTATCAATCAGTTCATAATCTATCTATGAAGAATGGCACATCCACAGAATAGCAGAGCAAGCACAAATTGCAGACATTATACTTCATCTTACACAGTACACATGATCTGCTACCAAATAAGCAAATCTATGTTTTCAGACTATTAGAAATAAGCAACTATCCATACAGGATCTGCTACCAAATAATCAAAAGATAAAGAACACCTGAATGAGCCAGTTACCATCTGACAAGAACAAGAAACATATGGACAGTATATTTCACAAAGAGAATTAAAAGAATTTCTATAACATCACTCTTTGAGTGTGCACTTGGAGCAGTTATCTTTATACCTGCACAAAGATGTTTTCTGAAATTGTCTAAAAACCTGTGCTAGACGAAGGTGGTGACTGGTGCTTTCAGCGCTAAAAAGCATGAAATTCGTTGCCTCTCCCACCTAACAGAAGAGTTGCTAACACATGCACTCATAGTGACGCATAGCAGATAGAAGGAGAAAGATGAGATGTAAGAAGAAAGAGAAACTACAGCACCAGAAACACAATAAGGAAAGCCAACTAAGTTTAATCTGAAAGAGTATTTACTTTGGCTGTTCAATTATTAACCAAAGCAATACATTTAATGTTCATCAAGAAACAAACGGAAACCTAACCACGATATATTCATTAGATAGTAAAGGAAAATCATGATATTCAGGCAAAACAAACAGAATCAAGTAGTTCATAAAGTTAAGAAAATTAAAGAAAAACCATCTCCCTGGAATTGGGGGAGGCATAGTGTGGACAACATTGATGCCTACATCAATCTAGAATGACCTACAAGAATGAGAG
Source organism: Nicotiana obtusifolia (assembly GCA_002018475.1). NCBI lineage: Eukaryota > Viridiplantae > Streptophyta > Magnoliopsida > Solanales > Solanaceae > Nicotiana > Nicotiana obtusifolia. The sequence continues at coordinate 116,066 of MCJB01031221.1, forward strand.
AAAAGGATGTCAACTTCCACTCATTTTCTAATCAGCCACCACCACAAGTCGTTAGTTTACAAAAAAGTTTCAAATTCCACAATTTACCAAAATCATTTCAAATTCCTCATTAGTTCCATGATCAGTGATTCATTGCATCCACATGAAAGTTTCGACTAAAGCAGGAAGACGAATAACATCTGTTTTAGCTGGAGTCATCTAGAGTACTCAGAGATTCTTCCTAGTTACATTACTTTAATGTTGCCCAGCAACCCTCCTCCTTTATCCGGGCTTGGGACCGGCTACGCTTCGCAAAGCTCACATAGGCGGAGTTTCAAAGCAATAGAAGTTGCGTGTAAAAGATATCCCATTTAACAATTTGAAGGACCCAAAAAAAGAAGAAGAGAAAGTACTGAAGAAGGTGCAATACAGCATCTTACAATCACCAGAACTTTACCTACCCACTGTTCCTTCTTTGAACTAGCTTAAAGAAAGGAAAAGTACAAGACACATTCACATAGTCTATATATAGACATACACATATACATCGAAATGGGGAAAAGGGCACACAGATAAATAGAAGGCTTCAAGCACGAGCAACATTACCGGAGAAGTTAGTAGAGGTCTAGTGAAATTGTGAACCAAGTGATGCACAAAAGATATTCATCAAAGCTTCTCAAAATTTAATACCATATGAATTCAGTCATTAAATAGATGGTTAAAAATATATATACCCCACAAAGATTGATTAATTTAGTAAGGGCAAATAAGACATGGAGTTACTGGGTCCTCCCAAAGAATTTCATATCATGTTCATTATTACAAGGGAAACAGGGTAGCAGATTATCTAGGTGTTTTCGGAAACCTAATGCCACCTCAGAGAAATCACAACCAAATCAAATGCTTGTAATTGTTACTCAACTTGAAGAGACCACAATAATTTAGGAGATGTGAAGTTGGCCAATTACATACAGTACAATCAAGTATTCTGTTATAGAAAGTAAATATGGCTTTAAACTGGGCAAAGAAGGATAAAGCTTCATATAACCGTGTTAGGGAAGCTGACAATGTTCCTAATACATTATTGAGTCTATGATCATTACTGAAAACGAATGCCAAATACTAACATTAACACAAAACGTTAACACATATCATGTTGAGATTGTATAAATGATCTGCTGCTGTTGGGTGATATTTATTTCAGGGTCCACATCAATGCTTTACAAGAATAGACCAAACATAGTGACATTTTGCTGTCTAACTCAAATTTGTCCGAAATGTTACCAGAGTATACCTCGTGGTATCTGTCATGAATTCTCTAAGCTCAAGCATCTGGCTGGTCCACTCTACAAATTTGAGTACCAATGATCAATAAGGCAAAACTCATGTAATCAGATATGCCGTTTTATATTTTTAATCCAATCTTCTGAGATAAAAGCATGAGCCAGAAGATTACCAAGGCAAGAACAACTTCATTCGTACATGTTGATGAGACATTCAGATGAAAACTGTTATTGCCCTAACATCAACCCTTTCTGAAATGTGAAGGGACAATGCACTTCTATAATCACCATAAGAAAAAAGACTTCTAATTGCCATTTATACAGCCACATTTAACTATATATGGATCAGTAAACAGCCCAGAAAAAAATAAGTAACGGTGATGAGATTTCCTCTTCATCAATAAATGAAAAATGGTTGGGAGGGGAGGGGAAACCAGCATTTGATAATGACTGAAACAAATGAAAGTCAAAGCAATATCAAACTTTAATGTTCTCAAAATGCACAATGACATATGTAGTGTAACAATTGAGATCCAATAGAAATTCGCAATGTATATGTGATAGATCATCACATTAGATACAGCAGAAATATTTCTAGAATGCAGAAATAGATATGATAGCAAGAAAACGATTTCAACCAAGGTGTTATATAGTTACTGCTAAAATATGTTGGAGGATAAAATTAAGAAATTTCTTTGCTTTACTAGCTTATTACTGAAGGGGAACCTCGGAGAATCAGTAAAGTTGTCTCCGTGTGACCTATACGTTATGGGTATGAGCCGTGGAAGCAGCCACTAACGCTTGCATTAGGGTAGACTGTCTACATCACATCCATAGGATGTAGTCCTTCCCCGGATCCTGCGTAAATGCGGATGCTTTGTACAACGGGCTGCCCTTATTACTAGCTTATTACAAAATTAGAACGGGTCGATTCCCTCCGTTGAAGTGCTGGTTGTGGCGTCGAAAATGCACTATATTTTTTCAGTTCACCATCAATCTTAGTTTGCATCAATTTCAAGAGGACAAACGAAGTTGCTTTTAGCACCTTGCTTTCTGCAGCTATAGAAATTAGAATAGGCATTTCAGCAAAAACCCACTTCCAGAACTCATGCCATTTCACCCACACTAACAGCTAGATAAAATGCTCTAATAGCCTGCAAATTCTTAGAACTAATTTTCTTTTTTGTCATAGAATTTGGGACCCAAAAATAAAATCTGCAATCAACCAAAAGAGCAAGTAGTAAACAAGACCTTAGAGTAAGCAGTCACTCCTATATCATATACACCTACTTCTAGGAAAATCCTGGTCTTTCCCTCAACTTTGTATAATAAATCCATAAGCACACCAAAAGATACACTACAATAGTTACAAATAGAAAAGGAAAAAGAGAATTCGAAATTATTGTACTATCTTTCAAGAAAAGTGTGATCGAAACAACAATTCTATCTTATTCTCCAATTATGTATTAAGCTCCTTTTTGAGTAAGAAGCTACAATCAGAAATGACCTGGCTCTAAGAAATTTCGAGCAACTACTATTAGTATGTCGCAGTTCCAACTAAGTTGGGGTCGGCTATATGAATCCTCACTGACCTTGTTACTCCATTTAAACTCATCTTAGACCAATATACTCTAAGAAATTTAAAGCAATTTATGAGATTTTTCTCCCTATAAATCTACGGAATCTAAACAAATAAAAAATCCTAAATGATACTAACTGGAATTCCTAGTTTGCAATCCACTAAGCGAGAATCTTCCTGATGGAACAATCCAGTAATCAACCCTGTACAAGCAATTAACTATTAGCATACACAATAAGTTCACAAACAGTAAAGTTGCAACTTTTATAGAACCAAGAAGTTACCTCTTTTTTGGTCTACTATAGCTATTTGTCACTAGGAGCAACATGATGATAAGAACCAAATTTATTTCCAGACCAGTCTCGCTGTTGCGCCCCCATATTATACTGATGATGAAACCCATGTTCATGTCCTGACATTCCCATCATAGGCATTGGCACCATTTGTGGGGGATACATCATTGGCATTGGTATAGGCATTTGCATTTGTACATGACCATTACCATTATGACCATTACTGTTATAACCACTATTGTTATGGCCATTACTATTAGGGCCATTACCACCGGACTGCTGCAAACTCTGTGGCACGGGTGTGGACGCAAATAAATGATCGGAAGAAGTGGGCCCCTCATTTGACAGCCCTTGCATTCTCTTCAAGTACAACCTATACTTCTGCAAATGACTCGCAACATTTTCCCGCGTTAATCCTTCCACGTTCATCAACTGCATAATCGTCTTTGGCACCGCATTTTTTATCCCTAAATGAGCCACCACGTCGACGAATCTCTTGTGCAGCTGCGGCGTCCACACGAGCCGAGGCCGCTTGTTCAGCGGCTTAGAAGCTGAATTATTATTACTATCATCTCCTCCTCCACAATTCTCATTCCTCATTAATGCTGAATCCGCGTCTAACATCTCTGGGTCAATCCTTCGGGTCTTACTCGGATATAATCCATTTTCCGTCGGATCCGTTTCCGGTGAGGACAAAATGTGTAATTGTTGCAACGGTCCGCTGCCGCGGAGAGACGAAAACGTGCTCTCCGAAGCGCGATTGACGTCGGACATCGTCTTTGCCGGCTCCGGCGAGATTTTGAACGCCGACGCGAGTTCCGGCGGGATTAACGCCTGAGATAACGGCGTTAGATCTTCGAGACTCGGAAGTCCTTCTTCCCACTCGAGAACACGGTTTTCGTCTCCAGTGAAAGCATCACCGTCGGTGATTTTTACTTCTTCGCCCATAGAACTTCTCGAAGAAAATCCTGAACTTCTTACAATTTTTTTTAAAAAAATTCAAGTTAATGAAATCTGCCGTGATTTCAGTAGAGGATTGGATCAGAGAAATTGAGGATTTTCCGGTAAATTTCACCGGCGAGAAGAAGACGGTGGGGCGGATGAAAGGGGCGTGGGGTGGGGTATGGGGCGGTGGAAAATAGGGAATAAATAAAGAGGAGGTGTGAGAAAAAGTGCATATCTGATTCTAAATTGGCCCAGTAAGATTGCCAACGTGGATAGCTTAGCTTAGATATTTTTTCTATCTTAGAATCTTATGAGATATCTCTCTCGCTTTCATTGTGTTCGTATGCGTCCTCTTTTTTCCAGTTTAATGCTCCGTTCGTTTCAATTTATATGTCATGTACAAATTTCGAAAGTCAAATAAAATTTTAATTATAATTTTTATAAGTTTTTAATATTTTAAATTATAATATAATGTGACTATAATATTTTTCACGTAATTTTTAAATATATAAATTTTATTTCAAAAAATTTAAAAATTTTATATTTGAATGAGCCACATAAATTGAGATAGATAGAGTATGAGTATGTACTTACATGTAAAAATATTTTGTGCTTTTTATGGGCCTTTTGCAAGAATTATAGTAATTGTCTGAAACCAGAATCTTATTTATGATTAAAAATCCTGGATAGGGGTGTTCGTAAGTCGGTATATACGATGTTTAGACATTTTGGTTTAATATTTTTAGTATTTGATTTCTTAAAATACTATATCAATATATACCTAATTAAATTTGATATGGTTCGGCTTTTCTCCTTTTGATTTCGGGTTTATTTGGTTTGGTAACTTCAATTTTGTCACTACCTTAATATCTCACCGTAGGATATCGTGATGGTACCTAATCTCTAACACTAGGTAAGCCTAACATACATGAAGAAATAACCGAAATAGTAATAGAACTTCAAATTAAACCAACCACCTATCATAAAAGAACTCCACAATACAACTGACAATAACTCCCAAAATCTGGTAAGACTGAGTCATAAGCTCTAGACGAGTATACTGGAACATCCCTAATATATCACTATGTAAATAAGGAGTATGCAATAGAAAACAAAGACAGAGGATGACTCCGAGGCCTGCGGACGCCGGCAGGTATACCTTGAAATCTCCGATCTGGAAGCTCTACTCACTGGTGCCTAGCGTGGTATGAGATACCTGGGTCTGTACAAAAAGATGTTCAGAAGCGTAGTATGAGTACACCACAACGATACCCAGTAAGTATCAAGCCTAACCTCGGTAGAGTAATATATGAGTTCAGGTCAAGACACCTACTGAAATAAATAAAGAAGCTGAACATATATGGTATAGTATAATAATGGAAACAAGAAAATATAATGAAGAAATACAACAAGATAAGCTACACTGAAACTAAGGCAATAAAGGCATCAAGGGAGGAACATATAATAAGAACACCAAGAAAACGATGCAAACAAACACAAGTGATGTAAATGAAGGATAACAACAAGAATCATGTCTGAGGTACCACCTCGTATCTCATTTCACAATCACAATCACAATCTTTCCTTATATCATCACGGGAGCCTTGTATTTAGTTCTGAAAATTATTTTTTTTCCGAAATAGCTACAGGCATTTTAGCCAATCTTATCGCACCGCGTGGCATCAAGTAGTTCCCCTACTAGCAACAACCGTATCGAGACCACCTTATCTCATCGCATGTGTATCAACCCCTATCCTTATACCACCGCATGGGTATCAATATTTCAACATAACACAACTCGCACCACAAATGCCCAAATATCACAACTTGCCAAAAGAATCAACAATAGTAATATTTTCACAACAAATAGCCCATGGTTCAACCACAATATGTACAAGAGCCTCAACAATAGGAACTGAAAGTGAATAGCTCAACAAGAATCGTATTTCAACAATTTACAACTTTGCCTCAAAGTGATCGCGACTTTTACAACTTCAACACCAAAACTCAACAATAAGATATTCCTAAAAATGACAACTTTAAGTAAGGCAACTCAACAGTCAAATAATTAACAAGGCAATAAGGAAACAATAACTTCAGCTAAACATGTAAGGACAAATAACAAGTAAGAGATGGGACAAGTATTAAAAATGTCAAATAAAGCATGTAAAGAGGATTAACAATGATGGATATAACATGTTATGACAATTCGATTAAAGGCAAGAAAAGAATCTACATAGCTTAAACCGGTCAATTATCACATATAGTCCGTGTACCCACTCGTCACATTATGCACGGTTTTCACGTACCAATAAATGACACAAAATAACTCCAATCCTAAGGGGTAATTCTCCCACATAAAATTAGGCAAAATACTTACCTCTAACAAGCTAACTCAATCCACTAGTAAGCCTTTTCTGCGAATATCCAACTCCGAACGGCTTGAATCTAGCCAAAATAACTTCATACCATAAATACAAACAATAGGAAACTATTCCGGATAATAAAGTTGCAATCTCTAAAGAAAATAAAAAAGTCAACTCAAAAAGTCAACCCCGGCTCGCGTCTCGGAACGCGACCAAACTTACAAAATCCGAATATTCATTCAATATCGAGTCCAATCATACTAAAATTATTCAATTCCGATCTTAAATCGCCTTTCAAATCCTCAAAATATGGCTTGCGAAGTTTTCACAAATTTCTCCAATTTTTTCAACTCAAAACACTAAATGGTAAAAACACTGATGGATTCACGTATAATAATCAAATCCAAGTTAAAATCACTTACCTCGATCAACTCCTTCAAAATCTCTCTCAAAATCGTTCAAAACCGAGGTTTTTAACTCAAAAGATGAAAAATGGGAACAAACCTCGATCTGAACCCTTTTAGCCCAGGGATTCCGCTACTGTGGACCTACAGTCGCTTCTGCAGCTCTGCACCTGCAGAAAATCCATCTTAGGTGTGATTTTCACTTAAGCCCAGGAAAATCCGCTTCTGCGAACACAGACGTGCATCTGCGCTCCCGCTCCTGCGGATATAGGAGCGCTTCTGCGCACATGCTCCTATGGACAGTGTCCGCTTCTATGACCCAAGGCCATACTAGCCCTATCTGTATATGCGACCAATTGCTCCGCACCTGCGGGCTCGCATATGCGAAATCTAGTCACATTTGTGGTCACAACCAAGCACCCTAGAACTTTGCTTCTACGATCCCTCCAACCGCACCTACGGCCAAGCCCACCGCAGGTGCTATGACACCAGAACTTCAGCGGCCTTTAGCAGTCAACAAGTCTAAAAATGATACCGATTTCAATCTGATTCACACCGGGCCCCCGGGACCCCGTTCGAACATATCAACAAGTTTCAAAACACATGATGAACCTACTTGAGTCCTAAAATCACATCAAACAATATCGATTCGACGAATCGCACCCAATTCAAACCTATTGAAACCATGAAAATCCAACTTCTAAAACTAACGACTATTCATACCAAACCAACTCCGATTGACCTCAAATTTTGTACAGAAGTCTTAAATGACACTACGGACCTATTTCAACTCCTAAAATAAAATCAACCACCCCGGTAAGTCACATAACCAAAATATAACATAAAGGAGGAAATAAATAGGGAACGGGGCTAAAATACTCAAAATGACCGAGTATAAAGACATACCTAAAGTGGTGAAAAGATGAGGATAACGGCTACGCATATCATGCTCGACCTCCCAAGTCGCCTCCTCGACTTGTTGACCCCTCCTTTGAACCTTTACTGAAGCAATGCTCTTTGATCTCAACTTTCAGACTTGCCTGTCCAAGATGGCTACCGACTCCTCAACATAAGACAAATTCTTGTCCAATTGGACTGAGCTGAAAACTAGAACATGGAACGGATCACCGTGATACTTTTGGAGCATAGAAACATGGAATATTAGACGAACAGCAGACAGACTAGGTGGCAATGCAAACTTGTAGGGCACCTCTCCCACTCTCTCAATGATCTCAAAAGGTATGATATACCTAGGGTTCAACTTGCCCTTCTTCCCGAATCTCATCACACCCTTCATTGGTGAAACTCGGAGCAAGACTCGCTCTCCAATCATAAATGCAACATCACGAATCTTCCAATCCGCATAAATCTTCTGTCTAGATTGGGCTATATGAAGCTGATCCTGGATTAACTTGACCTTCTCCAAGGCATCTCGAACCAAATCCATGCCCAATAACGTAGCGTCTCCCAGCTCCAACCAACCAACTGAAGAACGACACCGTATCCCATATAGTGCCTCAAAAAGAGCCATCTGAATACTCGATTGGTAGCTGTTGTTGTAGGAAAACTCCGCAAGGGGCAAGAACTGATCCCAAGAACCACAAAATCCATAACACAAGCATTAAGCATATCCTCCAATATCTGAATGGTGCTCTCGGACTGTCCATCCATCTGGGGGTTGAATGTTGTACTCAACTCAACCCGTGTGCCTAACTCACGCTGTACGGCTCTCTAGAAGCGTGATGTAAATTGCATGCCGCGGTCAGAGATGTGGATATCGACATGTCATGAAGTCGGACAATCTTGCGGATATAGACCTGAGTCAGCTGCTCTAAAGAATATGTAGTCACCACCGGAATAAAATGAGCCGACTTAGTCAACCTATCCACAATCACCCATACCGCGTCAAATTTCTTCTGAGTCCGTGACAGCCCAACAACGAAGTCTATGGTAACACGCTCCCATTTCCACCCCTGGAATCTCAAGTCTCTGAAGCAAACCTCCTGGCCTCCGGTGCTCATACTTCATCTGCTGACAATTAGGCACTGAGCTATATACTCCACTCCTTCTTTATTCTCTTCCACCAATAGTACTGCCTCAAATCCTGATAAATCTTAGCGGCACTCAGATGAATGGAGTATTGCGAACTGTGAGCCTACTGAAGAATCAACTTGGGCACACATAATCAGCCCTGCATCTGTAACACACCGTCATCTCCAATAGAAACCTTCTTGGCATTGCCATGCTGCATTATGTCCTTAAGGACAAGCAAATGGGGGTCGTCATACTGACGCTCTTTGATGCGATCATATAAAGAAGACCGAGAAACCACGCAAGCAAGAACTCGACTGGGCTCTGAAACATCCAATCTAACAAACTGGTTGACCAAGGCTTGAAAATCTAGGGCTAGTGGCCTCTCTACTGCTGGTAGATATGCTAAATTGCCCAAGCTCTCCGTCTTTCGACTCATGGAATCGACCACCACATTGGCCTTCTCGGGATGATATAGAATAGTGATATCATAGTCCTCAAGCAACTCTAACCACCTCCGCTACCGCAAATTAAGATCCTTCTATTTGAACAGATACTATAGATTCCAGTGGTCGGTATACACTTCACAAGGGACACCGTACAAATAGTGTCGCCAAATCTCCAAGGCATGAGCAATAACTGCCAATTCCAAGTCGTGGACCGGATAATTCTTCTCATGGACCTTCAACTACCGAGACACGTAGGCAATCACCTTACTGTCTTGCATCAACACCGCGTCAAGGCCAATACATGACACATAACAGTACGCAGCGTAAGACCCCGAACTCGTAGGTAACACCAACATTGGGGTTGTAGTCAAAGCAGTCTTCAACTTTTGGAAGCTCTCCTCACACTCCTTGGACCATTTTAAAAGAGCACCCTTCTAGGTCAATCTGGTCATAAGTGTAGTAATGGATGAGAAACCCTTTACGAAACGGCAGTAATACCCGAGCAAACTAAGAAAACTCTGGATCTCAGTAGCTAAAGACGGCCTGGGCCAACTCTACATTGCTTCAATCTTCTTCGGATCTACTTTAATCCCCTCACTCGACACCACATGACCCAAAAATGCCATAGAATCAAGCCATAATTGACACTTTGAGAATTTTGTATACAATTTCTTTTCTCTCAAGGTCTGGAGCACAATCCTCAAATGCTGCTCATGATCTTCCCGACTACGGGAGTACACCAAGACTTTATCAATAAACACAATGACGAATGATCAAGATAGGGATACAATACACTGTTCATCAGGTGCATGAACGCTGCTAGAGTGTTGGTCAGCCCAAATGACATCACGAGGAACTTGTAGTGACCATACCAAGTCCTGAAAGCAGTACTCGGGATATCCGGGTCCCCAATTTTCAGTTGATGATTACCCTAACCGCAAATCAATCTTTGAGAACACTCTGGCACCTTGTAGCTGATCAAATAAGCCATCAATGCGCGACAATGGGTACCTGTTTATCAGTGTAACCTTGTTCAACTGCCGATCATCAATACACATGCGCATAGAACCATCCTTCTTCTTCACAAACAAAACCGGAGCATCCCAAGGTGGCACACTAGGCCGAATGAAACCCTTATCAGCAACTCTTGCAACTGCCTCATTCAACTCAGCTAGGGCTATACGATATGGCGGAATAGAATGGACTGAGTGCCCGACAATAAGTCAATACCAAAATCAATATCCCTATCGGGCGGCATGCCCGAAAGATCTGCCAAAAATACATTTGGATAGTCTCTCACTACCGGAACTGACTCAATGGTAGGAGTATCAACACTGAATCTCTCACAAAGTCTAGGTATGCATCATACCCCTTCTCAACCATCTATCGTTGCCTTAAAAAGGACACAACTTTGTTAGGAACATAATTCAAAGTACCCCTCCACTCCAATCGCGGTAAACCTCACATAGCCAATGTCATCGTCTTGGCGTGACAATCTAGAATAGCATGATAGGGTGACAACCAGTCCATGCCCAAGATAACATCAAAGTTTACCATACCGAGCAACAATAGATCAACTCTCATCTTAAAACCACCAATAACAACTAAACATGACCGATACACATGGTCCACAATAATAGAATCTCCCACAGGCGTGGACACATAAACATGAGAACTCAAAGAATCACGAGATATACCCAAATACGGAGCAAAGCAAGATGGTACATATGAGTAAGTGAAGCCTGGATCAAATAAGACTGATGCATTTCTATGACAAAACAGAACAATACCTATGATAACTGCGTCTGGTGCAAATGCCTCTATCCTACCCACAAAAGCATAACATCTAGCCTGGGCTCTCCCTCTAGGGCGACCCTTACCCCCTGACCTCCACCCTTAACTGGCTGTGCAAGTAGCGGCAATTGGAGTAGTAACCACGGTCTGAGAAGTCTGGGGACCTTGTGGAATACGTGAAGCCTGAGTAGTCGGTGGAGAAGCACCCCTCCTGAGTCTAGGGCAATCCCTCACCATATGATGAGTATCATCACACACAAAATAAGCTCTTGGTGGATGTGGCTGCTGAAATTGGCTCGGGCCTGGTCGGCTGGACTGATCACTGAAAACACCCCATTTATGAGGTGCACTAGATAGTGGTAGTGTATAATGGGCAACCTGAGACTTGGAAGTAGCCGGAGTACCACTAAAAGCTGGAAGTGCTGAATGAACTGGACGGCTCACATAGCCTCTACCATGGCGGGCTTACTGGAGCACGGACACCACCTTATCTGCCAGAATCTGGCCTCCATGTCCTCTCTCTCACAGCCCCACATAACCTCGAGCCATGCCGAATCTAATACCATAGTTGAGCCCCTCGATAAATCGACGGACTTGCTCTTTGACTGTAGAAACCAAAGCAGGTGCATGTCTAGACAACTCACTAAACCCGACAGCATACTCTGACACTATCATAGTACCCTGGTACAGCTGCTCAAACATCGCGCGCCATGCATCCCGAAGGCTCTAGGGAACAAACTCTCTTTAGAACATCTCTAAAAACTGAGCCCATGCGAGTGAAGCTGCATTGGCTGGGCTACCCTTCTCATAAGCCCACCACCACTGATATGCAGGTCCCGAATGTTAAAAAGTAGTAAAAGAAACCCCATTCATCTCCATAATACCCATGGTGCAAAGAATACAGTGAAATTTCTCTATAAAACCCTGTGCATCCTTTGTAGCTAGAGCGCTGAAAGTAGGAGGATGGTACTTCTTGTACCTCTCAAGTCTAAGCTGCCCCTCCTCGAATGTTGTTGCCCTAACCTCGAGCCGAACCGGAACACAGGGTGCACTAGTATGAACTCTGGGACCTAATCAACATGGACCCGCTGCTCTGGGGTACGGGCTGCGGGAGTCTGAGCTCGTCGCTCAGCCTAAGATGTCGCTGGTGCAAGTAGAATCAACCCTGCCTGAGCTAGAGTACCAAACATGCTCAAGAACTGTGCGAGGGTCTCCTGAAGTGCAGGGTTGGCAACAGGCGCCTCAGGTGCCTGCCCCCCAACTAATCTACTAGTGGCTTCTTTGTCACAGCTCGGACAGGTGCTCTAGCTGCACCACTTGCCCTTCCTCGGCCTCTGCCCCGGCCTAGGCCTCTCGCGACTCTAGCAAGGGGTGCGAGTGTCTGATCGTCGGATCTAGTGGTGTGTATCCTCACCATATGTGAGAGAATATAAAGACAAAGATTCAGAATTTCGAAGCCAACAAATTTGCACGATAAGGAATCAAAGAAGTAAAGTTTCTTAACATTTCCATAGCCTCTCGAAGATAAGTATAGACGTCTCAACACTAATCCACAAGACTATACTAAACTAGCTTGTGACTCGTCACACCTATGAACCTAGGCTCTGATACCAACTTGTCATGTCGTGCTGGAACCTAGTCTCTAAGGCTAAGTAAGCCTAACATACATGAAGAAATAACAAAAATATTAATGAAACGTCAAATTAAACCAACCAGCTATCATAAAAGAACTCCATAATACAGCTGACAATAACTCCCAAAATCTGGTGAGATTGAGTCATAAGCTCTACATTAGTATATTGGAACATCCCTAATACGTCACTATCTAAATATGGAGTATGCAATAGAAAACAAAGACAGAGGGTGACCCCGAGGCTTGCGCGGACGCTGGCAGGTATACCTTGAAGTCTCCGATCTGGAAGCTCTACTCACTGGTGCCTAGCCTGGTATGAGGTACCTGGATCTGCACAAAAAGATTCACAGAAGTGTAGTATGAGTACACCACAACGGTACCCAGTATGTATCACGCCTAACCTCAGTAGAGTAGTGATGAGGTCAGGTCAAGACACCTACTAGAATGAATAAAAAAGCTGAACTGGTATGGTACAGTATACTAATAGAAACAAGGAAAAGATATAATGAAGAAATACAACAATATAAGCTACATTGTTATTAAGGAAATAAAGGCATCAAGGGAGGAACACATAATAAGAACACCAAGGAAACAATGCAAACAAACAAAAGTGATGTAAATGAAGGATAACAACAAGAATCATGTCCGAGGTACCACCCCGTATCTCATTTCACAATCACAATCACAATCACAATCGTTCTTTAGATCACCCGGGAGCCTTACATTTAGTTTTGAAAATTATTTTTTTTCCGAAATTGCTACCCGCATTTTAGCCCAACTTATCACACCGTGTGGTTTCAAGTAGTTCCTCAACTAGAAATACGCGTATCAAGCCCATCTTGTCTCACCGCATGCGTATCAACCCCTATCCTTATATCACTGCGTATCAATATCAATATATATCACAACTCGCACCTCAAGTGCCCAAATACCACAACTTGCCAAAAGAATCAACAATAATAATGTTTCCACAAAAAATAGCCCATGGCTCAACCACAATGTATAAAAGAGTCTCAACAATAGCAACTTAAAGTGAATAGCTCAACAAGAATGATATTTCAACAATTTACAACTTTGCTTCAATGTGATCACGACTTTTACAACTTCAATACCAAAACTCAATAATAAGATATTCCGAAGAATGACAACTTTAAGTAAGCAACAAAATAGTCAAATAATTAACAAGGCAATAAGGAAACAGTAATTTCAACTAAGCATGTAAGGGCAAATAACAAGTAAGATATGGGACAAATATTAAAATTTTCGAATTAAGCATGTAAGGATGGATTAATAATGATGGATATAACATGTTATGACAATTAGATTAAAGTCATGAAAAGAATCTATAGAGCTTAAACCGGTCAATTACCACTTATAGCCCGTGTTTCCACTCGTCACCTTGCGTACACGGCTTTCACGTACCACAAATGACACAAAACAACTCCAACCCTAAGGGGTAATTTTCCCACACAAAGTTAGGTAAGATACTTACTTAAAACAAGCTAACTCAATCCACTAGTAAGCCTTTTCCGCGAATATCCAACTCTGAACGGCTCGAATCTAACCAAATAACTTTATACTATAAGTACAAACCATAGGAAACTATTCCGGATAGTAAAATTGCAATCTTTGAAGAAAATCAAAAAGTCAACTCAAAAAGTCCATCCCGGGAATGCATCTCAGGACCTGACCAAATTTACAAAATTCGAACACCCATTCAATAACGAGTCCAACAATGCTAAAATTATTCAATTTTGACCTTAAATCGCCTTTCAAATCCTCAAAATATGGCTTATGACGTTTTCACAAAATTTCCCCATTTTTCCAACTCAAAACACTAATTAAATGGTAAAAACAGTGATGGATTCATGTATAATAATCAAATCTGAGTTAAAATCACTTACCCCGATCAACTCTTTGAAAATCTCTCTCAAAATCTCCCAAAACCGAGGTCTCTAACTAAAAAGATGAAAAATAGGAGCAAACCCTCGATCTGCCCCTATTAGTCCAGCGATTCTGCTTCTGCGGACCTACAGTCGCTTCTGCGGCTCCGCACCTATAGAAAATCCATCGCATGTGCGGTTTTCACTTAAGTCCAAGCAAATTCGCTTCTGCGAACGCAAACGTGCATCTGCGCTCCCGCTCCTGCGGACATAGGTGTCACGACCCAAAATATAATTAGTTATGATGGAACCTAATCCGACCCGCTAGGTAAGCTAATTTAACAATAATCCAATTTCAAATGAGATTTATTAAGAGAGATAATGATAATACAACTGAACTTACATACAAAAATCCCAAGGACTGGTAGTACAAATCATGAGCTTCTAAGATTTAGAGTTCACAAAACTGGTATGAAGTAAGTATATCATTTGTTTAAAATGTACATAAACAAATTCCTTATAAATCTAAAGTTACCATGAATAAGAGGCAGTTGCAACCGAAACGCAGGTACATCTTCAAAATCAGTTCCTGCCATAAGCAACAACATCAACTCCAAAATCTGCACGCAAGGTACAGAAGTGTAGTATGAGTATAACTGACCCCATTTACTCAATAATTAACAAACCTAACCTTAGGTTGAATACAGTAACGAGCTTGGGAAAACAGTCATAGTTCAACAGTAACAACCAAGAACAACTCGTAGCAATATAATGAAAAATAGTACGAATAATACTCAAAGATATGATGCTCAACTCGTTTATAATTACGGAAAATAGAGATTTGCTTTATAGGTATAACAGTAATATCCAAATCTTTCACTGAAATCACCATAGTATGAGTATATCAGAAAACTGTGATTTTTCCCTAAAACTTTCAACAAGAGATAAGATGTTTCAATATCAGATGGTATGAGAAAAGTACATCTCTATGCCTACTTGTCAATGTGTATGTGAAGTCATGAATGTCACAATACCGTACAGCATGAGGAAATGCATCTCTATGCCTATATGCCAAGTATGCATGTCAAGTGTAATGCACCACAATGATAAACTCATGTGCTCATGCTCTCGGAGCAATCAACCTCACTCAGCATGCTCAATCACTCATTCCTCCAAGTCACTCAGTCCTCCCAACACTTAGTCCTCCCAGTCACTCAATCCTCCCAGTCGCTCAGTGCTCCCAGTCACTCAATCCTCCCAATCACTTGACACTCGCGCTCGGCACTCGAGCTCGACACTTGCACTCGGCACTCGCACTCAGTAGGTGCTTGTGCTCACTACTGATATGTCAGACTCCGGAGGGGCAGATCCTGCCCAAACGCTAATATAAGCCAATCATGGCATGAATCATAAAAGCTTGTTGCAGCATGCAGCCAGATCACATAAATATCACACACAATTAGGCCCTCGGCCTCACTCAGTCATCATTATCTCCAGTCTCTCGGCCTCACAAAATCTCATTCCTATAAGCCCAAACAATGATAACACGATGTGAGACAAATGATAACAAAAACTGAGGGATGATATGCAAATGAATGAGTATGAAATTGCAATTTAAGCAAATAACTCAACAACAAAAGTGACCTCAGTGGGTCCCAACGGGATAAGCATATAGCATAAACATGGTTTCTAACATGGATCACATCTCAATTACTCTAGCACGTAGAAATTTCATGGATAGAAACAAGATTAGGACAGTACACAGTATCGCAAAATCAACCGAGTCATAATTTACACGTTGCACGCCCACACGCCCGTCACCTGGCATGTGCGTCACCTTAACACCAAACACATAACACGTATATTCAGGGATTCATGCCCTTAGCACCAAGTTTTGAAGTATTACTTACCTCGAACAAGTCGAACCCAATACCGAGCAAGCCAAACAATACTCTAGAGACGTCATCCCGCACGTACCGACCTCCGAACGACTCGAAACTAGCCAAAAGCAACTCATGAACATCAAACAATGCCAAAGGAAACAAACCCAATTGATAAAAGTCGAATCTTTAATAAAAAGTCCAAAGTCAACCAAAAAATCAAACCCGGGCCCGCATACAATCCATTCAATTACGAGTCCAACCATACTAGTTTCACTCAAATCATCAATCAAATGCCAAAAATGAAGACAGATTCAAGAAATATAATCAAAACAGAAAATAAACACTTACCTCAATCCATGTGGTGAAAATTCCTCCAAAATCGCCCAAATTCGAGCTCCCTAACTCAAAATATGAATAAAATGATCAAGCCCTTAATTTATAGCTTATGCCTAGGCCTTTTCGCATGTGCGGAACAGTAACCGCTTTTGTGGCGTCATTTTTGCGACCAAAAACACGCTTCTGCGAAAAATCACTGAAGACCCGCCCATCGCACCTGCGGAATTCTCCCCGCTTCTGCACACGTGCAGGTGTAGCAATCACTCACGCTTTTGCGCCACACTTTGCTTCTGCGGCCCATGCCATGCCTCTGCGAGGCCTCAGATGCGCCCCAATCTTCGCATTTGCAATAACTCCAAACTCAGTCCCTTTTTGTTAGTGCATTAACATTTCCTCTTCTGCGACCACCGCTCCTGCGAAAAATCAACCGCAAGTGCGCAACATCAGTACCAGCTGCTATGAGTAACCATATATGAATGAAAAATGGTTTGGAACGCGTCCACAAATCATCCCAGCCCCTCCGGACCTTGTCCGAACATACTAACAAGTCCAAAAACATAACACGGGCCTACTCGAGGCTACAAATCACACATAACAACAGTGAAACGACGAATCGCATCTCAAAACAGCTTTCAACTTCTGATTCGTGCCGAACCCTATCAAATATACCCGAAATGACCTCAAATTTTTCACACATGTCCCAAATGACATAACGAAGCTACTCCAATCCCCGGAATCACAATCTGAAACGGATATCATCAAAGTCAACTCTCGGTCAAACTTATGAACATTCCAAACCTTCAAATTTCCAACTTTTGCCTAATAGTACCGAAACTTTCTAGAAATATGCAAATGCAAATCCGAGCATACGCCCAAGTGCGAAATCACCATCCGGACCTAATGAAACCATCAGAACTCTGAACCGAGGTCAAATACTACAAAGTCAAACTTGGTCAACTCTTCCAATTTAAAGCTTCAAACATGAAATTCATTCTTCCAAACTAATTGCGAAACACCTGAAAACTAAAACCGACGATGCACATAAGTCATAATATATCACACGAAGCTAATCAAGACTTCAAATAGATGAATGGAATGCAAATGCTCAAAACGACTGGTCGGGTCGTTACATTCTTCCCCACTTAAACATACACTCGTCCTCGAACGTGCCTAGAGTCGTTCCAAAGCCATCAAATCGCCGTGCAACTTGCTCATGCACGCACTCGGGGGTGATCCCACTTCACCCAATTCCATGTGTACCTTGCAACACAATATAACTTAAGATCATTACATCAATCTTAGTCCGTAAACCTTAGAACCTAATTTCCAACATACAGAATCCATTAGCAGACCCGAATCTCGCATCTACACACTGTATAAGTCTGATCAAACTATATCAAGCAATAACCATGCCCAAGATGAAATCACATGATTTACCACATAATCTCGCATACTTGTAGCAATAAATTTCCAACCACAATAACTGCTCAAAACCAACTTGGTAGCAGTAATAAACCTCATATCAAATAAAAACCTCATTCAAAATCTTCGTACGCTGTCGATGATGAAAGAAACATCATAACCACTCATCAGAGCAACAAGTCATGGAGCCCTCTTTTGTCCGACAAGAACCAAAGCCAAATCCTAAGCCGACTTTCGATATTCTTCCTCCATACATACTCTGATCAAATCCGATAGTACCCATTCTAGGTCCAATGACCTCATCTCATCAAACATAACCATTCTATCGACATGCCACACCAATACAACCTAAATCCACAAACCGTGCAACCCGTGAAACAATAAGCAAAAATTGGATGCGCCAAAAAATAAAAATGACTCAAATGAGAGAACCCTTCCGCAAGCTCAAAAAGTACCACCAAAACCACAATGCTATGAATCCATCATACATAGAGAGCCAAGATACACGAATCTAACACAAAGGATGATATCCCAACATAGCCCCGTTGAAATGCTGACCCATCCAAACACCAGTCCATATATAATACCTCAAGCCACAATGCTCAAAATCAACAACTACACGCAATTCAACATCAAGTACACGAAGTGCATGTCTATAACCATGGAGAAGCAAATAACACATTATATCACAGTCCGAAAAGAACGTAACCAATGTGCAATCAACCATTCAACACCCCAATAACCATCTCGCTCGAATTTTGCTGCAAAGGCTCAAACAGAACTGCATTATATGCACATATAGCCATAAATCACAACCCTTCGTAGCATAGAAGAGTAACACATAGAACATATCAGAACACGAACAAGCTCAACTCTAACCGAATGCATACCCCTCAACACTAACAACTCTGCGTCAACAAAATTTGACCAAGTGTATACACATCCTAATTGGGCCTACCGACGGGCCCCAAATCAACTCTGGTCATCCCCAAATGGATAAATAGTCCTCTGAAAGTCCGCCAGTGACCTAACTATAACACGTACCACCATCTAGCTAACTTTGGCCATATCTTCACAGTCCGCAACCCGAAACAATCTGCTTTTAAGAACACCCAGTCTCCAAATCCATAGAACACATGAATCACCATAGCTGATCCCAACTCCACCACTCGAATGACTAACACATCTCTCATACATAATCATCCCACGAGAAATACCTCTATAATTCTTCTGTTCCACACAGCAAGAACCTGAACATCATCAGTCGATCAACTAGGTGAGTACCGCAATACCAATGCAGCATATGTAAGTCAAAACACAGTGCACCTTCTAAAATGCGCACCATTCTCAAGCAATGCCAAGTAGTCATAGCATTCATCTATTCATCTGAAATCCTCCATGTTGTCTAAGAATTCATGACCTTCCTTTTGAAACTGAAAGTATACTTGCGCATGCAAATCTCAATCTCACACGACGCGCCGACTCTATTAGACCATCATATGACAACACGAGAACCTCATCTCCAACTTTGAATCACAAGCAGAATACATACTCAAATAGGTTGAAACCTTCCACTTGATCCCCTCCAAGAGAAAATAACAATGCACCACAAACTCGCCATGTTATAGAAAATATCCATCCCAAGTTGTGGTAGAAATCATCGAGAACTCTACCAAGCTGCCTATTTCCTTTGAGTTTCTTCTAAATTTCCTTCCTGAACTCAATGCTCACCAAGAGAGATCCTAGCAAAAAATCACATTGCCCTAAGGCCCATATACAGTTGTATTTCCATTTAAACACTCAAAATACCGCACCCGAGTTACCCACTATGAAGAGGCCTTATGTGAATATAAAATTGTTTCCTTTACCTTCCTGATATTAAAATGTAGAATCCATAATGATATAGAAATATTGCGAGGCTCGACACCATCCAATGCAAATCTTAGATCTTAGCCATATACAATTTTTGAAAAATTCTCAATTGCCACATATAAATCTTGAATCCATTAGAACTTTTTCTCGAGAGTCATCCACTCTGCTAGAATCCCAATTACATCGCCCAAACGGGCCGAACATCCAGTGCCTCTTTATCACGATAACATCCAAAGAAGTAATCCACACCTCTAAGCAACCAAGCGAATCCCTTTTATCTTAGTACATTACATCCATCACGAACAAACCTAAACCATTCCATGACTTCCATATATCCATAAGGTGAAATACATCATGCATCCAGAATATCCTTACTCAACTCATCCTCAAAACCAAACTCTGCAAGTCATAACCGATCCAAAAGTATGCCTCAGAACGAAATCAATACAACACATAACCATGCAATCAAATTGTCGATAGCAGACTCCCCACTTGGCTCAAAGCCATAGATCAAAACACTCGATAACTCACAATGCCCATACTCTTTTACTGCCATGATACCGCAGTGAAATTCAACCGAATTCTTCTTAAGCTCTTGTGACACAAACCATACAGTACCTCAAATCACCTGCTAAGCTCACATTCATCCTCGTGACGGTCAGGTCAACTTTCTCAACTAATCGAAACTCAACTCGCAACACATATACCCACTGGTAGAAAAGAAAGCCTTCACACAACATCATAGGGATCCCACATCGTATATTGCTCGCAGGTGATAATCCACCCGCTTAGCCTCAATTGACATCTCTCTATACCCTTTCATAGCCACAATTTCTATGCAATCACTTAATCTTCCTGAGTTTGAACTCATCAACAGGACATGAGAATCTACTTCACTCCATAAATAAACAACATGAGAGATCCCTCAATACGATCATAACTCGAGACTATATAACACATCGAGACAGAATTGAAGCACCTAATAGTCTCTTTTACATCTCAAGCAAACTCCTCTCATCACATTCAAATCATCTGACACATCCCGCAATTGCATCATACTCATTATATAGTCATCTAATCATACACCGAGCCACCAGTCCTATTTATAGGGACATCACTGGACATAGAAGTCCAAAAGAACATGCTGACACAACTGAAATCATCGTGCCTAAGCTGCGGTCAAAACCAAACCTCAAATCCTCTATACTGGCCCATCACCAAAATAAAGAAAACACATCTCGCACCTCATCCACAGAATCACAAGTCGTCGATGCATAGATGATACCGAGTGTTCACATATACATACGAGTGAGTGGAAGGAATTCAAAGAGATATGCTTCAAGCTGAATCAATGTCGCACGTTATAGAAAAAAAGATGGGAAGTTAATCCTAAATTCCCTATAGCCTCTCGAAGATAGGTATAGCGTCATCATATCGATCCGTTAGACTCTACTAGACACTTGCTCAAGACTCGTAGAACCGATGAACCTAGAGCTCTGATACAAACTTGTCATGACCCAAAATCCAATTAGTCGTGATGACACCTAAGCCAACCCACTAGGTAAGCCAATTTAACAATAATCCAATTTCAAAATGAGATTTATTAAGAGAGATAATTGTAATACAACTCATGGACTAGTAGTACAAATCATAAGCTTCTAGATTTAGAGTTTACAGGTATGAAGTAAATATATCATAAAAAAGAGGCAGCTGCAGCTGAAACACAGGTACATCTTCAAAATCAACTCCCTCCATAAGAAGCAACATTAACTCCAAAATCTGCATGCAAGGTGCAAAAGTGTAGTATGAGTACAACCGACCCCATGTACTCAATAAATAACAAACCTAACCTTAGGTTGAAAGCAGCGACGAGCTTGGGGAAACGGTCAGAGTCCAACACCAACAGCCAAGAACAAATCATAGCAATATAATAAAAACAGTACGAATAATACTCAAAGATATGATGCTCAGTTCGTTTACAATTACGGAAAATAGGCATTTTCTTTTCAGGTATAACCGTAAAACCCAAATCTTTCACCGAAATCACTACAATATGAGTATATTAGAAAACTATGATTTTTCCTAGAAACTTTCAACAACAGATAAGATATTTTATTATCAGATGGCATGAGGAAGGTATAGCTCTATGCCTACATGTCAATGTACATGTGTAGTCATGAATGTCACAATATCGTACAACATGAGGAAATGCATCTCTATGCCTACATGCCAAGTATGCATCCCGCCCTAATATAAGCCAATCATGGCATGACTCACAAAAGCCTGTTGTGGCGTGCAACCCTATCACATAAATATCACACACAATTGGGCCCTCGGCTTCACTCGGTCATCATCTTCTCCAGTCTCTCGGCCTCACAAAATCTCATGCCAATTAGCCCAAACAATAATAACATGATTTGAGACAAATGATAACAGAAACTGAGATATGATATGCAAATGAATGAGTATGACTGAGTATGAAATTGCAATTTAAGCAAATACCTCAACATAAAAAATGACCTTAGTGTGTCCCAACGGGATAAGCATATAGCCTAAACATGGTTTCTAACATGGATTACAGCTCAATTACTCTAGCACATAGAAATTTCATGGATAGAAACAATATTAGGACACTGCACAGTACGCAGAATAGACCGAGTCATAATTCACACGTTGCACGCCCACACGCCCATCACCTAGCATGTGTGTCACCTTAACGCCAAACACATAACACATATATTCAGGGATGCATGCCCTCAGCACCAAGTTTAGCAGTGTTGCTTACCTTGAACAAGTCGAATCCAATACCGAGCAAGCTAAACAATACTCTAGAAACGTCATCCCACGCTTACCGACCTTCGGATGGCTCGAAACTAGCCAAAAGCAACTCAAGAACATCAAACAATACCAAAGGAAACAAACCCAATTGATAAAGGTTGAATCTTTAATCAAAAGTCCAAAGTCAACCAAAAAGTCAAATTCGGGCCCGCACCTTGGAACCCAAAAAAACTCACAAATCCGACAACCCATTCAGTTACGAGTCCAACCATATTAGTTTCACTCAAATCATTAATCAAATGCCAAAAACGAAGATAGATTCAAGAGATATAATCAAAATAGAGTATAGAACACTTACCCAATCCATGTGGTGAAAATTCCTCCAAAATCTCCCAAATCCGAGCTCCCTAACTCAAAATATGAATAAAATGACCAAGTCTCGATTTATAGCTTCTGCCCAGGCCTTTCTGCAAATGCGGAACAGTAGCCGCTTCTGCGGCGTCATTTTTGCGACCAAAAACACACGTCAATGAAAAATCACTGAAACCCGGCCATCGCACCTGCGGAATTCTCTCCGCTCCTGTGCACGCGCAGGTGCGACAACCACTCACGCTTCTGCGCCACACTTTTCTTCTGCGGCCCATACCCCGCCTCTGTGAGGCCGCAGATACGCCCCAATCTCCGCATCTGCAATAACTCGAATCTTTGTCCCTTTTTGCATGTGCGACAACATTTCCTCTTCTGCGATCACCGCACCTGCACAAAATCAACCGCAGGTGCGCAATATTAGTACCAGCAGCTACGAGAAACCATATATGAATGAAAAATGGTCTGGAACACGTCTGCAACTCACCCCAGCCCCTCGGGACCCCGTCCGAACATACTAACAAGTCCAAAAACATAACACGGACCTACTCGAGGCCACAAATCACACATAACAACATCAAAATGATGAATCGCACCTCGAAACAAACTTAATGAACTTTTGAACTTTCAACTTCTAAAATTCGTGCAGAACGCTATCAAATCAACCTGGAATGACCTCAAATTTTGCACACAAGTCTCAAATGACATGACAAAGCTACTCCAATCCCCAGAACCACAATCCGAACCCGATATCATCAAAGTCAACTCTTGGTCAAACTTATGAATATTCCAAACCTTCAAATTTCTCACTTTCGCCTAATAGTACCGAAACCTTCTAGAAATATCCAAATGCAAATCCGGGCATACGCCCAAGTCCAAAATCACCGTTCGGACCTAACAGAACCATCAAAACTCGGAACCAAGGTCAAATATAAAAAAGTCAAACTTGGTCATCTCTTCCAACATTAAGCTTCAAACATGAAATTCATTCTTCCAAACTAATTTTGAAACACCTGAAAATTAAAACCGACGATGCACACAAGTCATAATACATCATACGAAGCTAATCAAGACTTCAAATAGCTAAACAGAATGGAAATGCTCAAATGACCGGTCGGGTCGTTACATTCTTCCCAACTTAAACATACGTTCGTCCTCGAACGTGCCTAGAGTCGTTCCAAAGCCATCAAATTGCGTGCAACTTTCTCATGCACGCACCCGGGGGTGGTCCCCCATCACCCCAATCCATGTGAACCAGACAAAACACAACATAACTAAAGATCATTACTTCAATTTTAGTCCGTAAACCTTAGAACATAATTTCCATCATCCTAAATCCATTAGCAGACTCGAATCTCGCGTCTACACACTGTATAAGTCTGATCAAACTATATCAAGCCATAACCATGCCCAAGATGAAATCACATGATATACCACAAAATCTCGCATACTTATAGCAATAAATTTTCGACCACAATAACTGCTCAAAAAAACCTGGTACCGATAATAAGCCTCATATCAAATAAAAACCTCATTCAAAATCTTCGTACATTGCCGATGATGAAAGAAACATCATAACCACTCATCAGAGAAACAAGTCAGAACCAAAGCCAAATCCTAAGCCGACTTCCGATATTCTTCCTCCATACATACTATAATCAAATCCGATATTACCCATTCTATATCCAATGACCTCATCTCATCAAACATAACCATTCTATCGACATGCCACATCAATACAACCTAAAGCCACAATCGGTGCACCAATAAGCAAAAATTCAGATGCGCCAAAAAATGGAAATGACTCAAATGAGAGAACCGTTCTGCAAGTTCAACAAGTACCACCAAAACCGCAATGCTATGAACCCATCATACATAGTAGATCCAAGACACACGAATCTAATACAAAGGATGATATCCCAACATAGCCCCGTTGCAATACGTGACCCATCCAAACACCGGTCCGTATAAAATACCTCAAACCACAATGCTCAAAATCAACAACTACGCGCAATTCGACATCAAGTACACGAAATGCATGTCTATAACCATAAAGAAGCCAACAACACAATATAACATAGTCCGGAAAGAACGTAACCAAGGCGCAATCAACCATTCAACACCACACTAACCATCTCGCCTGAATTTTGCTGCAAGGCTCAAACAGAACCGCATTATGTGCACATATAACCATAAATCACAACCCTTCGTAGCATAGAAGAATAACACCTAGAACATATCAGAACACGAACAAGCTCAACTCTAACCGAATGCCATACCCCTCAATAGTAACAGCTCTGCGTCAACAAGTTCGACCCGGTGTAGAATACACATCCTCATTGGACCTACCAACGGGCCCCAAATCAACTCCAGTCATCCCCAAATAGATAAATAGCCCTCCAAAAGTCCGCAATGATCTAACTATAACACGTACCATAATCTAGCTAACTTTGGCCACATCTTCACAGTCCGCACCCGAAACAATCTGCTTCTAAGAACTCCTAGTCTCCAAATCCATAGAACACATGAATCACCATAGTTGATCCCAACTCCACCACTCGAATGACTAACACATCTCTCATACATAATAATCCTACGAGAAATACCTCCATAGTTCTTCTGTGCCACATAGAAAGAACCTAAACATAAGCAGTCGATCAACCAGGCGAGTACCGTAATACAATTGAATCTTCTGTAAGTCAAAGCACAGTGCGCCTTCTGAATGCGCGCACCCTTATCAAGAAATACCAAGTAGTCATAGCATTCATCTAGTCATCTGAAACCCTCCATGTTGTCTAAGAATTCATGACCTTCCTTTTGAAACTGAACAGTATACTTGCACATGCAAATCTCAATCTTACACGACGCACCGATTCTATCAGACCATCATATGACAACACGAGAACCTCATTACCAACTCTGAATCACAAGAAGAATACATACTCAAATAGCTTGAAACATTCCACTTGATCCCATCGAAGAGAAAATCACAATGCACCACAAACTCGCCATGTTATAGAAAATATCCGTCCCAAGTCGTGGTAGATATCATCGAGAACTCTACCAAGCTGCCTATTTCCTTTGAGTTTCTTCTGAATTTCCTTCCTGAACTCAACACTCACCACGAGAGATCCTAGCATAAAACCACATCGTCTATAGCCCATAAACAACTGTATTTCCATTTAAACACTCAAAATACCGCACCCAAGATACCAACTATGAAGAGGCCTTATGTGAATCTAAAATCGTTTCCTTTACCTTCCTGATATTGAAATGTAGAATCCAGAATGATATAGAAATATTGTGAGTCTCGACACCATCCAATGCAAATCTTAGATCTTCGCCATATACAAATTCTGAAAAATTTTCAGTTGCCACATATAAATCTTAAATCCGTTAGAACATTCTCGAGAGTCATCCATTCTGCTCAAATCTCATTTGCTTAGCCCAAATGGGCCCAACGACCGGTGCCTCGTTATTACGATAACACCCAATAAAGTAATCCACACCACTAATCAACCAAGCGAATCCCTTTTTTCTTAGTGCATTACATCCATCACGAATAAACCTATTCCAAGACTTCCATATATCCATAAGGTGTAATACATCATGCATCCAGAAATTCCTTGCTCAACTCATCCTCAAAACCAACCTCTGCAAGTCATAACCGATCCAAAAGTATGCCTCAGACCGAAATCAATACAACACATAACCATGCAATCAAATCGTCGATAGCAGACTCCCCACTTGGCTCAAAGCCATAGATCAAAACACTCGATAACTCACAATGCCCATACTCTTTTACTGCCATGATACCGCAGTGAAATTCAACCGAATTATTCTTAAGCTCTTGTGACACAAACATATAGTACCTCAAATCACCTGTTAAGCTCACATTCATCCTCGTGACGTTCAGGTCAACTTTCTCAACTAATCGAAACTCAAATCGCAACGCATATACCCCTAGTAGAAAAGAAATCCTTCACACAACATCATAGGGATCACACATCGTAAATTGCCCCGCAGGTGATAACCTACCCGCTTAGCCTCAGTTGGCATCTCTTTATACCCTTTCATAGCCATAACTACTACGCAGTCACTTATTCTTCCTGAGCTTGAAGTCACAAACAGGAATGAGAATCTACTTCGCTCCACAAATAAACAACATGAATGATCTCTCAATACGATCAAAACTCGAGACTGTACAACTCATCGAGATAGAATTCAAGCACCTAATAGTCCCTTTTACATCTCAAGCAAGCTCCTCTCATCACATTCAAACCATCTGAACACATCCCACAATCGCATCACACTCATCATATAGTCATCCAACCATACACCGAGCCACCAATCCCATTCATAAGGACATCGCTGTACATAGATGTCCAAAAGCACATGCTCACATAACTAAAATCATCGTGCCCAAGCTGCGGTCAAAACCAGACCTCAAATCCTCTAGACTGGCCCATCACAAAAATAAACAAAACACATCTCGCACCTCATCCACAGAATCACAAGTGTCGATGCACAGCTGATACCGAGAGTTCACATCCGCATACGAGTGAGTGGAAGGAATTCAAAGAGATACACTTCAAGCTGAATCAATGTTGCACGATAAGGAAAGAAAGATGGGTAGTTAATCCTAAATTCCCTATAGCCTCTCGAAGATAGGTATGGCGTCATCATATTGATCCGCAAGACTCTACTAGGTACCTGCTCATGACTCATAGAACTGATGAACCTACAACTCTGATACCAACTTGTCATGACCCAAAATCCAATTAGTCGTGATGGTACCTAACCCGACCCGCTAGGTAAGCCAATTTAACAATAATCCAATTTCAAAATGAGATTTATTAAGAGAGATAATGACAATACAACTGAAGTTACATACAAAAATCCCAAGGACTAGTAGTACTAATCATGAGCTTCTAAGATTTAGAGTTTATAGGTATGAAGTAAATACATCATCTATTTAAAATGTACATAAACAGATTCCTTATAAATCTAAAGCTACTATGAAAAAGAGTCAGCTGCAATCGAAACGCAGGTACATCTTCAAAATCAACTCCCGCTATAAGCAGCAACATCAAGTCCATCATCAGCGCGCAAGGTGCAAAAGTAAAATATGAGTACAACCGACCCCATGTACTCAATAAGTAACAAACCTAACCTTAGGCTGAAAGCAGTGACGAGCTTGAGGAAACGGTCAGAGTCCAACACCAACAGCCAAGAACAAATCATAGCAATATAATGAAAAACAATACGAATAATACTCAAAGATATGATGTAGAGCTCATTTACAATTTCGGAAAATAGGCAATTTCTTTTCAAGTACAACAGTAAAACCCAAATCTTTCACCGAAATCACCACAATATGAGTATATCAGAAAACTATGATTTTTCCTAGAAACTTTCAACAACAGATAAGATATTTCATCATCAGATGGCATGAGAAAGGTACAACTCTATGCCTACATGTCAATGTACACGTGTAGTCATGAATGTGATAATACAGTACAACATGAGGAAATGCATCTCTATGCCTATATGTCAAGTATGCAGGTCAAGTATAATGCATCACGATGATAAACTCTCTATGCCTACATGTCAATGTGTATGTGAAGTCATGAATGTCACAATGCCGTAAAACATGAGGAAATGCATCTCTATGCCTACATGCCAAGTATGCATGTAAAGTGTAATGCACCACAGTGATAAACTCATGTGCGCATGCTCTCAGAGCAATCAACCTCACTCAGCATGCTCAATCACTCAGTCCTCCCAGTCACTTAGTCCTCCTAGTCACTCAGTCGTCCCAATCACTCAATCCTACCAATCACTCGGCACTCGCTCTCGGTACTCGCACTTAGTAGGTACCTACGCTCACTGCCAGTATGTCATACTACGGAGGGGCAGATCCTGCCCAAGCGCTAATAAAAGCCAATCATGGCATGAATCAGTAAAGCCTGTTGCAGCGTGCAGCCCGATCTCATAAATATGACTTACAATTAGGCCCTCGGCCTCACTAAGTCTAATTATCTCTAGTCTCTTGGCCTCACAAAAGCTCATGCCAATTAGCCCAAACAATGATAACATGATGTGAGACAAATGATAACAGAAATTGAGGTATGATATGCAAATGAACGAGTATGACCGAGTATGAAATTGCAATTTAAGAAAATAACTCAACAGCAAAAATGACCTCAGTGGGTCCCAACGGGATAAACATATAGCTTAAACATGGTTTATAACATGGATTACAGCTCAATTACTCTAGCATGTAGAAATTTCATGGATTAAAACAAGATTAGGACACTGCACATCCGATTTATAATTCACACGTTGCACGCCCACACGCCCGTCACCTAGTATTTGTCACCTTAACACCAAACACATAACACGTATATTCAGGGATTCATGCCCTCAGCACCAAGTTGAAGTGTTACTTACCTTGAACAAGTCGAATCCGATACCGAGCAAGCCAAACAATACTCTAGATTCAACCAAAAAGGCAAACCCGAGCCCGCACCTCGGAACCCAAAAAAACTCATAAAATCCGGTAGCCCATTCAATTACGAGTCCAACCATACTAGTTTCATCGAATCATCAATCATATGCCAAAAATGAATATAGATTCAAGAAATATAATCAAAATAGAGAAAAGAAGACTTACCCCAATCCATGTGGTGAAAATTCCTCCAAAATCGCCAAAATCCGAGCTCCCTAACTCAAAATATGAATAAAAGGACCAAGCCCTCAATTTATAGCTTCTGCCCAGGCCTTTCCCCATATGCGGAATTGTAACTGCTTCTGCAACGTCGTTTTTGCGACCAAAATCACGCTTCTGCGAAAAATCACTAAAGAACCGCCCATTACACCTGCAGAATTCTCCCCGCTTTTGCGCACGCACATGTGTGGCAATCACTCACGCTTCTGCGCCACACTTTGCTTCTGCGGCCCATACCCCGCCTCTGCAAGACCACAGATGCGCCCCAATCATCGCATTTGCAATAACTCCGAACTCAGTCCCTTATTGGAAGTGCGATAACATTTCCTCTTCTGCAACCACCGCACCTGCGCAAAATCAACCGCAGGTGCACAACATCAGTACCAGCAGCTACGAGCAACCATATATGAATGAAAAATGGTTTGGAACGCGTCTGCAACTCACCCCAGCCGTTTGGGACCTTATTCGAAAATACTAACAAGTCCCAAAACATTACACGGACCTACTCGAGCCCACAAATCTCACATAACAACATCAAAACAACGAATCGCACCTCAAAAAAAAAGTAACAAACTTTTGAACTTTCAACTTCCAAAATTCGTGCCGAACCCTATCAAATCAACCCGGAATAACCTCAAATTTTGCACACAAGTCCAAAATGACATAACAAAGCTACTCCAATCCATGGAACCACAATTCGAACCCGATATCATCAAAGCCAACTCTCGGTCAAACTTATAAACATTCCAAACCTTCAAATTTCTAACTTTCGCCAAAATAGTACCGAACCTTCTAGAAATATCCAAATGCAAATTCGAGCATACGCCCAAGTCAAAAATCACCATCCGGACCTAACGGAACCATCAAAACTCCGAACCGAGGTCAAATACAAAAAAACTCAAACTTGGTCAACTCTTATAACATTAAGCCTCAAACATGAAATTCATTCTTCCAAATTAATTCTGAAACGCCTGAAAACTAAAACCGACGGTGCACACAAGTCATAATACATCATACGAAGCTAATCAAGACTTCAAATAGCTAAACAGAATGCAAATTCTCAAAACGACTGGTCGGTTTGTTACATTCGTCCCATTTAAACATACGTTCGTCCTGGAACGTGCCTAGAGTCGTTCCAAAGCCATCAAATCGCCGTGCAACTTTCTCATGCACGCACCCAGGGGTGATCCCACATCAGCCCAATCCATGTGAACTTGACAACACATCATAACTGAAAATTGTTACTTCAATCTTAGTCTGTAAACCTTAGAACCTAATTTCCAACATCTAGAATCCATTAGCAGACTTAAATCTCGCATCTACACACTATATAAGCCCGATCAAATTATTTCAAGCCATAACCATGCCCAAGATGAAATCACATGATATACCACATAATCTCGCATACTTGTATCAATAAATTTCCGACCACAATAACTGCTCAAAACAAACTCGGTGTCGGTAATAAACCTCATATCAAATAAAAACCTCATTCAAAATCTTCGTACATCAGAGCAACAAGTCATGGAGCCCTCTTTTGACCGACAAGAACCAAAGCCAAATCCTAAGCCGACTTCCGGTATTCTTCCTCCATACATACTGTGATCGAATCCGATATTACCCATTCTAGGTCCAATGACCTCATCTCATCAAACATATCCATTCTATCGACATGCCACACCAATACAACCTAATGCCACAACCCGTGCACCAATAAGCAAAAATTCGGATGCGCCAAAAAATGGTAATGACTCAAATGAGAGAACCGTTCCGCAAACTCAACAAGTACCACCACAATCGCAATGCTATGAACCCATAATCCATAGTAGAGCCAAGACACATGAATCTAACACCAAGGATGATATCCCAACATAGCCCCGCTATAATGCGTGACCCATCCAAATACCGGTCCATATAAAATACCTCAAGCCACAATGCTCAAAATCAACAACTACATGCAATTCGACATCGAGTACACGAAGTGCATGTCTATAACCATGGAGAAGCTAATAACACAATATACCATAGTCCGATAAGAACATAACCAAGGTGCAATCAACCATTCAACACCCCAATAACCATCTCGCTCAAATTCTATTGCAAGGCTCAAACAGAATTGTATTATGTGCACATATAACCATGTATCACAACCCTTCACAGTATGGAAGAGTAACACACAGAACATATCAGAATACGAACAAGCTCAACTCTAACTGAATGACATACCCCTCAACACTAACAGTTCTTAGTCAACAAATTTGACCCGGTGTAGAATACACATCCTCATTGGGCGTACTGACGGGACCCAAATCAACTCCCGTCATCCCCAAATGGATAAATAGCCCTCCAAAAGTCCGCAATGATCTAACTATAACACGTACCACCATGTAGCTATCTTTGGCCACATCTTCACAGTCCGTAACCCCAAAACAATCTGCTTCGAAGAATTCTTAGTCTCTAAAGCCATAAAACATATGAATCACCACAACCGACCCAACTCCACCACTCGAATGACTAACACATCTCTCATACATAATCATCCCATGAGAAATACCTCAATAATTCTTCTGTGCTACATTGCAAGACACTGAACATCAGTAATCGATCAACCAGGTTAGTACCGCAATACCAATGAAGCATCCGTAAGTCAAAACATAGTGCGCCTTCTGAAATGTGCACCCTTCTCAAGCAATGCCAAGTAGTAATAGCATTCATCTAGTCATCTAAAACCCTCCATGTTGTCTAAGAATTCATGATCTTCATTTTGAAACTGAACCGTATACTTGCATATGCAAATCTCAATCTCACACGACGCATCGACTCTATCAGACCATCATATGACAACACGAGAACCTCATTACCAACTCTGAATCACAAGAAAAATACATACTCAAATAGCTTGAAACCTTCCACTTGATCCCATCCAAGAGAAAATCGCAATGCACCACAAACTCCCCGTGTTATAGAAAATATCCGTCCCTAGTCGTGGTAAAAATTGTTGAGAACTCTACCAAGCTGCCTATTTCCTCTGAGTTTCTTCAGAATTTCCTTCCCGAACTCAACACTCACCACGAGAGATCCTAGCATAAAACAATATCGCCCTAAGGCCTATAAACAACTGTATTTCCATTTAAACACTCAAAATACCGCACCCGAGATACCCACTATGAAGAAGCCTTATGTGAATCTAAAATCATTTCCTTTACCTTCCTGATATTGAAATGTAGAATCCATAATGATATAGAAATATTGCGAGTCTCGACACCATCCAATGCAAGTCTTAGATCTTAGCCATATACAAATTCTGAAAAATTCTCAGTTGCCACATATAAATCTTGAATCCATAGAACATTCTCGAGAGTCATCCACTTTACTCAAATCTCAATTGCATAGCCCAAACGGGCTGCACGACTTGTGTCCCATTATCACGATAACACCCAAAGAAGTAATCCACACCTTTAAGTAACCAACCGAATCTTTTTTTCCTTAGTACATTACGTCCATCACGAAAAAACCTAAACCATTCTAAGACTTCCATATATCCATAAGGTGTAATACATCAAGCATCCAGAAATTCCTTACTCAACTCATCCTCAAAACCAACCTCTGCAAGTCATAACCGGTCCAAAAATATGCCTCAGACTGAAACCAATACAACACATAACCATGCAATCAAATCGTCAATAGCAGAGTCCCCACTTGGCTCAAAGCCATAGATCAAAACACTCGATAACTCACAATGCCCATACTCTATTACTGCCATAATACCGCAGTGAAATTCAACCAAATTCTTTATAAGCTCATGTGACACAAACCATGTAGTACCTCAAATCACCTGCAAAACTCACATTCATCCTCGTGACGGTCAAGTCAACTCTCTCAACTAATCGAAACTTAAATCGCAACACATATACCCCTAGTAGAAAAGAAAGCCTTCACACAACATCATAGGGATCACACATCGCAGATTTCCCCGCAGGTGATAACCCACCCGCTTAGCCTCAGCTGGCATCTCTCTATACCCTTTCACAGCCACAATTACTACGCAGTCACTTATTCTTCCTGAGTTTGAAGTCACAAACAGGACATGAGAATCTACTTCGCTCCACAAATAAACAACATGAAAGATCTCCCAATACGATCATAACTCGAGACTGTACAACTCATCGAGACAGAATTCAAGCACCTAATAGTCCCTTTTACATCTCAAGCAAGCTCCTCTCATCACATTCAAACCATCTGAACACATCCCGCAATCGCATCACACTCATCATATAGTCATCCAACCACACACCGAGCCACCAGTCCCATTCATAAGGACATCACTGTACATAGATGTCCAAAAGCACACGCTCAACAACTGAAATCATCGTGCCCAAGCTGCGGTCAAAACCAGACCTCAAATCCTCTAGACTGGCCCATCACAAAAATAAACAAAACACATCTCGCACCTCATCCATAGAATCACAAGTCGTCGATTCACAGCTGATACCGAGAGTTCACATACGCATACGAGTGAGTGGAAGGAATTCAAAGAGATACACTTCAAGCTGAATCAATGTCGCATGATAAGGAAAGAAAGATGGGTAGTTAATCCTAAATGCCCTATATCCTCTCAAAGATAGGTATGGCGTCATCATACCGATCCGTAAGACTCTACTAGACACTTGCTCATGACTCGTAGAGCCGATGAACCTACAGCTCTGATACCAACTTATCATGACCCAAAATCCAATTAGTCGTGATAGTACCTAACCCGACCCGCTAGGTAAGCCAATTTAACAATAATCCAATTTCAAAATGAGATTTATTAAGAGAGATAATGATAATACAACTGAAGTTACATACAAAAATCCCAAGGACTAGTAGTACAAATTATGAGCGTCAAAGATTTAAAGTTTACAGATATGAAGTAAATACATCATCTGTTTAAAATGTACATAAACAGATTCCTTATAAATCTTGAGCTACCATGAAAAAGAGTCAGCTGCAATCGAAACGCAGGTACATCTTCAAAATCAACTTTCCCATAAGCAGCAACATCATCTCTAACATCTGCACGCAAGGTGCAAAAGTGTAATATGTATACAACCGACCCCATGTACTCAATAAGTAACAAACCTAACCTTAGGTTGAAAGCAGTGACGAGCTTGGGGAAACGGTTAGAGTCCAACACCAACAGCCAAGAACAAATTGTAGCAATATAATGAAAAGCTATACGGATAATACTCAAAGATTTGATGCTAAGCTCGTTTAGCATTACGGAAAATAGGCATTTTCTTTTCAGGTATAACAGTAAAACCCAAATCTTTCACCGAAATCACCACAATATGAGTATATCAGAAAACTATGATTTTTCCCAAGAACTTTCAACAATAGATAAGATATTTCATTATCAGATGGCATGAGGAACGTACAACTCTATGCCTACATGTCAATGTACATGTATAGTCATGAATGTCACAATACCGTACAACATGAGGAAATGCATCTCTATGCCTACATGCCAAGTATGCATGTCAAGTGTAATTCACCACGATAATAAACTCTCTATGCCTACATATCAATGTGTATGTGAAGTCATAAATGTCACAATACCGTACTACATGACGAAATGCATCTCTATGCCTACATTCCAATTATACATGTCAAGTGTAATGCACCACGGTTATAAACTCATGTGTTCATGCTCTCAAAGCAATCAACCTCACTCAGCACACTCAATCACTTAGTCCTCACAGTCACTTAGTCTTCCTAGTCACTCAGTCCTCCCAATCACTCAGTCCTGCCTATCACTCGCCACTAGCACTCAGTAGGTACCTATGCTCACTGCTGGTATGTCATACTCTGGAGGGGCGAATCCTGCCCAAGCGCTAACATAAGCCAATCATGGCATGAATCAATAAATCCTGTTGCGGCGTGCAGCCCGATCCCATAAATGTGACTCACAATTAGGCCCTCGACCTCACTAAGTCATCATTATCTCCAGTCTCTCGGCCTCACAAAATCTCATGCCAATTAGCCCAAGCAATAATAACATGATGTGAGACAAATGATAACAGAAACTGAGGTATGATATGCAAATGAATGAGTATGACTGAGTATTAAATTGCAATTTAAGCAAATAACTCAACAACAAAAATGACCTTAGTGTGTCCCAACGGGATAAGCATATAGCCTAAACATGATTTCTAACATGGATCACAGCTCATTTATTCTAGCACATAGAAATTTCATGGATTGAAACAAGATTAGGACACTGCACAGTATCGCAGAATCAACCGAGTCATAATTCACACGTGCACGCCCGCATGCCCGTCACTTCAACTCTAAACACATAACGCATATATTAAGAGATTCATGCCCTCTAAACTAAGTTTAGAAGTGTTACTTATGTCGAAAAAGACAAATCCCATACCGAGCAAGCAAAAGAATACTCTAGAAATGCCATCCCGCACGTACCGACCTCTGAACGAGTCGAAACTAGCCAAAAGCAACTCAAGAACATCAAATAATGCCAAAGGAAACAAACCCAATATATAAAGGTCGAATCTTTAATCAAAATTCCAAAGCAAACCAAAAAGTCAAACCCGAGCCCGCACCTCAGAACACGACAATACTCACAAAATCCGACAACTCATTCAGTTACGAGTCCAACCATACTAGTTTAACTCAATTCGACTCCTATTTGATGTTCAAAACCCAAAGATTCACTCTATGAAATTTAGACAAAACCCCCCAATTTCTCTCTTGAAATCATCAATAAAATGCCAAAACGAAGATAGATTCATGAAATGTTATCAAAACTGAGTATAGAATATATACCCCATTCCATGTGGTAAAAATTGCATCCAAAATCGCCCAAATCCGAGCTCCCCAACTCAAAATATGATTAAATTGACGAAGCCCTCGATTTATAGCTTATGTACAGGCCTTTCCGCATGTGCGGAACAGTAGCGACTTCTGCGGCGTCACTTTTTGCGACCAAAAAAACGCTTCTGCAAAAAATCACTGAAGACTCGCCCATCGCACCTGCAAAATTCTCCTCGCTTCTGCGCACGTGCAGGTGCGACAACCACACACGCTTCTGCTCCACACTTCGCTTCTGCGGCTCATAACCCGGCTCTGCAAGGCCGCAGATGCGCCCCTATCTTCGCATCTGCGATAAATCCAAATTTAGTCCCTTTTTGCAGGTGCGTTAACATTTCCTCTTCTGCAACCACCGCACCTGCGCAAAATCAATGCAGGTGCGCAACTTTAGTACCAACTACCATATATGAATGAAAAATGGTCTAAAACACATCTGCAACTCATCCCAGCCCCTCGTGTCCCCGTCCGAATATACTAACAAGTCCCAAAACATACACGGACCTACTCGAGGCCTCAATTCACACATAACAACATCGAAACGATGAATCGCACCTCAAATCAAGCTTAAAGAACTTTTGAACATTCAACTTCCAAAACTCGTGCCGAACCCTATCAAATCATCACGGAATGAACTCTAATTTTTCACACTAGTCCCAAATGACATAACGAAGCTATTCCAATCCCCAAAACCACAATCCGAACCCGATATCATTAAAGTCAACTCTCGGTCAAGTTTATGAACATTTCAAACCTTTAAATTTTCAAGTTTCGCTAAATAGTGCAGAAATCTTCTAGAAATATCCAAATGCAAATCCGGGCATAGGCCCAAGTCCAAAATCACCATCCAAACCTAACAAAACCATCAAAATTTCGAACCGAGGTCAAATATAAACTTGGTCAACTCTTCCAACTTAAAGCTTCAAACATGAAATTCATTCTTCCAAACTAATTCTGAAACTCCTGAAAACCAAAACCGATGATGCTCACAAGTCATAATACATCATACGATGCTAATCAAGATTTCAAATAGCTGACCAGAATACAAATGCTCAAAACGAACGATCGGGTCGTTACAATAGGAGCGCTTCTGTGCACACGCTCCTGTGAATAGTGTCCGCTTCTACGATCTAAGGCCATACTTGCCTATCCGCATTTGCGACCAGTTGCTCCTCACCTGTGGGCTCGCAGATGCGAAAATCTCCTTCTATATGTAGTCACAGCCAAGCCCCCTATAACTCTACTTCTGCGATCCCTCCAACCGCACCAGCGGCCAAGCCCTCCGCAGGTGCGATGATACTAGAACTTCAGCAACCTTCAACAATCAACAAGTCCTAAAATGATCCTGATTTCAATCAGATTCACATCGGGGCCCTCGGGACCCCGTATGAACATACCAACAAGCTTCAATAGACATAGCAAACCTATTCGAGGCCTAAAATCAAATCAAACAACATCAATTCGACGAATCGTAATTCAATTCAAACCTATTGAAACCATGGCCATCTAACTTCCAAAACTAACGCCGATTCATACCAAACCAACTCTGATTGACATTAAATTTTGCAAAAAAGTCATAAATGACACTATGGACCTATTCTAACTCTCAGAATCAAAATTCGACCCTGATATCAAGAAAGTCAACTCTATGTCAAACTTCTCCTGATATCAATAAAGTCAACTCTATGTCAAACTTCTCCGTCTTCCAAACTTCAAATATCTAACTTTAGCCAATTCAAGCCAAAACAACCTACAGACCTCCAAATTAATATCCGAACACGCTCCTAAGTCCAAAGTCACCATAAAAAACTATCAAAACCTTCAAACTGCATTCTGGTCGTCTACTCAAAGTCAAACTCCTGTCAACTTTTCAACTTAAGCTTCCCACTTTGGGACTACGTGTCCCATTTCACTCTAAATCTCACCCGAAACCAAACCAACCATCCCGGTAAGTCACATAACCACAATATAACATAGAAGAGATAATAAATAGGAGAACGAGGCTAAAATACTCAAAACGCTAGCCGGAATGTTACAAGTTTGTTCGGCTCGAATATTAAGTAGTACATAAAGACATAGACTGTAATATTCTTAAGTAATTTACTTACAAATACGAAAATAAAAATATTATAATATAGTGGGAAAAAAAAGAAGAAAGAACCCAATAATGCTAAACCTGGACGGGAGAAAGGTTGAAACATAAGTAGGCAACCAAAGAAAAGGGGGAAAGACAAGTATTGTCGGGAAAAAAGGTGGTAAAGGTTAATAAAACTATAAAAGTAACATAAAGTAAATTTTAGAAATTTAATATTTATGTTATAATCAATATATGTATATTATGTTAATTACCACATATTTTGGTATGATATTAGTATTTTAGTATTTTATTTTTAGATATCGAATACCATACGCAATACTAATTGTTTTAAATCTAAACCAAATATCAAAATATCGAATACCAAATATATAAATTTTCGATTTCGGTACGATAATTTGGTATTTACCAAATTATGCACAGCCCTACTTCTAGCTATTGACCTTAGAAGTCTTGTGTATTTCTTTTTACAAGTAATGAGCTGGCCAAATACATAATTCGCACATGCTTGATCCTAATACCTAAAGTTGGATTATTCTGAATATTAATCAGACTTAAGGCCTATTACTGTGGCCAATGTGACATCTACAAACTAATGAATAATAGATTGGCAAGGTTCAATCCAAGATTGATATTTCCTAACCAGTTTCGTTTCCTTGAAGGAAAAGCAATTACTAAAAATATAATGTTGCGCAAGAACTAGCACACAATATGAGTAGAGACAATAGTAGAGACAATATGATTATAAAATTGGATATATCAAAAGCCTAACAGGGTCTCATAGAAAGTCTCATTTCTTTATGCATTCGAACTAAGAGAATATAAAGATCAACGAGTTCAAAGAATAGATAGGTTTTGCAATAGCTCATTCCTCTTTACCTATCTGGGAGCTCCTATACCTAGGCATGAAAAAAGTGAAGTACTTCAATGACTAGTCAACCAGCCGGCTGCGATCTTACCTTCTCTCTTTTCTATGAGTATGCTTACAAAAGCTTTGACGATTCTAGCAAACTTGGATCAGTTGCGCTGTAGAGATAAAGTAAGATCGAATGGAAAATTATGCGTTTTCGGATAAAAAGTTGTTCTTATCAAAGTTGTTTTATATTCTATCCCTGAGCATATACTTTTAGTTATCAATCCACCCAAAGCGATCCTTCAACACACAGAGAAAACAATATTATAATTTTTTCTGGGTTAACAATGAGGAAAAGAAGAAGTTCCGCTGGTTCTTTTGATTTTCTATGTGTTATGGCGAGGAGGGTAGCGTAGGATCCATTTATGACATCTCCAATGCCTTTGATGCAAAGGCCTAGTGGATCCTAAGAATTAAAAAGAACAAAATTCATTTGTAGCCACTCGCGCCAAACTTATATCACTTGGTAACCACAAAATGACCTCATACAATTATAGTCTAAAATCATTAATAACGGCTAGCAACTGAAATAAATTAAAATATTTGAAACCACAAGGTCAACGCAAACGGAAAGAAAATCACTCATATTCGATTTTGGATCATATATTCATGCGTTCAATATGGAATCTTCAACCTCCAAACAGTATAAAAGTCGGCGAAATATTCACATTATCAAAAAAATTTAGGGTTTTAGAAGAGTTAACCCAGAGCAGAGCTCCAAAAAATGCACGCTAAAATTCAAAGTTTTTGCACAATTACAGCCTACAACTAGGTTAATAGAGTTGAAATTTCATTCTGAAATTGTGAAATGATACAAAATCGACAAACTCAACTAATGTCTATGAAGATTGTGAATGCTGGAACTACTGTTCCAATTTGTTTCCGATTTTACTTCAATACAGTGGTGAGTGGGTAAGTGAGAGTAAATTTATAAATTTCCTTATTAATGGCGTGTTGGTCCTGGTCAATTCGGAATATAGCTACGAGTATTTTGTTGATGAGAATACAAGCAATTGGGTAGGAATTCAATTACTGGTAAGATGGAGATAAAATATACAGTGAAGGATGGCTATTTAGCAATTCCAGTATACAATAATATGAGTGTGCGCTTGTAAATGGATATAAAAAAGAAAAACCTGGATATCATTGAATATCCATTATGCATAAAGTTGAAAATTGTGTATTCAGGTGTTGAATGCCCTATTCAAGTTCATACTTGGGTGGTAACTTACTCGCAACTACTTCAGCTGGTTTACAATGTCAAAATGTAGAAGAAGTACACAGAACTAATATTGTTGAGATGATTAATAATCATGAAAAAGAAGACAAAATTGAGATAATGAATGAAAATTGTATGATAGATAACCCACAACATGAAGAAATTGAAGAATGTCAGTTATATTAGGACAAAGATACACTCATTAGTGTAATAAAGCACTACCCAGTACGAGAAAAATGTCAGTTTATGGTGGATAGATCATCTTAAATAAGGTATGATTTCTACATATGAGATTGCACTTCTCTGCAATTTTGTGTATACTGCTTGTACAAAAAATATATAATTATTGTATAATGAGATTCTATATGTGTACTTCTCTGTGACATTGTGTATACTTCTTTTTAGATATATATATATATATATATATATATATATATATATATATATAATATTATTTTGTAATCAGATTGAATATGTGTACTGCTCTAGGACATTTTCTATAGTACTTGTATAATAAATGTATAATTTTTGTATAATCAGATTGCATATGTGTACTGCTTGTATATTTGAGACACAAGTGTAAAAATTTGAAGAAGTGCATTAACATAATACTATATTTTAAATAGGTATCGTCTTACATGCGTGGATTAAAGTTGCAAATGGAGTCTTAGACTTCAAGTCTACACAAATCAAATGTCTTCAAGGTTAGACGGTTCAATGATGTTCACTTGCCTAGAGACGGGAAGACTATTTTCACTACGTGATGCTACTTTGTCAACCATTGCATAAATAATCTACAACAAGTATGTCAATCCAAAAATAAAATAAACTCCGGCAGACATCATGAGAGACATAAAATAACAGTATGTGATTAATATGAGTTAGGTAAAAGCTTATAGAACAAAAGAAAAGGCACTTGAACTGCTAAGAAGGATCCCACGCGAATCTTATAGTAAACTGCCGGGACTTTTATATATTATAAATATGTCAACTCCTGGTTCTATCACAATATTACATAAATTAGAGGATGGTGCTTCATGTATGTTTTTGTCACACTAAATGCATCGATTAGAAGATGGAAATAGTGCAAACCTATTGTAGTGGTTGACGGGACATTCTTTAAATCATCACACAGGGGGACAATGTTAACAGGTAGCACACAAGATGCGGCAGGTGAGTTATATAAAGAGTTTTACTTATATGAATATGTCGCAATCTCGTATAATAATTATATATGATATAAATATTTCTTGTTTATGTATAACAAAAATAATATGTGGATGTTTTCTTATTTGCTTAACTAGGTAAAAATTTTCCACTAGCATATGTTATGGTTTATTTTGAAAATGATGCAACCTAGGAATGATTTTTTGAAATGTTTAGACAGGATTTTAGGGATATGGAAAGTATGTTCATCGTAGCCAATTGTCATGCAAGATATTGAGGGGGCCTTCAATTGTGTATCCCGAGGTATCTTACTGTATATGCATCTTTCATTCTTGAAATAACATAAAGATGTAGCTCAAGAAGAACCATGACCGGCTGAGGGAAGTATGTTTTGCAATGGCCAGAGCATACAAAATTGAAGATTTTAATCGATGGAAGAGGGTAAGGGGTTACCTGTTCCAAGTTAGTGATGAAAGTGGTCCATAGCACATTCCACTATTAATAGATCCATGGTGATGCCTTCAAATATTTTCGAGACACTCAATGCAAGAAACAAAAAGGCAAGAGAGCTACCAATCATATATTTGCTAGATTACATGATGAATTTGGTTATGGAATGGAATAATACAAATAGAATTACTGCAATAAGTACATTTACTGGCCTAGGAAAAAAATACAACGAAGTACTGAAGGAAAATAACAGTTTGTCACAGAAGATGACAGTAAATATTATTTTAGCATGTCTTACTTTATACACCTAAATAATATACTTTGACAAAAATGCATTAATACTTATCATACCCTTGTTTTACTAATGATATCTATTTAAATTTAGGTGAGGACTTCCACCGATTATGTAGATGTAGTGATGGATGCTGAACAAAGGTGGAATATAATATGCATGCAAATAAGGAATGCTCATGCAAACAACTTCAAGAGGATAAGATTCCTTGTCTACATGATATGACAGTATTAGACTACACACACCTAGAAGCACCCAAATATTATTCTGCCTATTATACCAAGGAATACTTCAGTAAGACATACGAAATGCTAGTTAATCTACTTCCAGATGAGACTACATGGGACCTTCCAACCGAGGTGTTAGATAATGTGGTCCTACCACCGATAATAAAGGGCAAATCAGGAAGACCGACGAAGTCGCGGTGCAAGGGACTTTATGAATATCTATATATTGAAACAGTTACATGTGGACCGTGTGGAATCCAAGGACACAACAGAAGAACATGCAGGAATGCTCAAAACAACTAGTAGATGTTGCTACAATGATTTTACTGTTTTGTAATTTTTTACCATGTGAATATCACAATTAGAATATTAGAAAACAATGAAATTTGCAATTAGATGTTCTTTGATGTATGAATAAAGATGCTACTTTTTGTCGTAATGAAAGTATTAGTAGAAGTTTTATTTCAAATACTGTTAAATTGATATTTGTATCCTTTAAGCTATTATTCTGCTTGCTAAGAATTGTGCATAAATAAATAATATGTTTATACAATATAGACTATCACTATACAAAAAATATATAACTATTGTCACGACCCAAAATCCCACCACAAGCATCGTGATGGCACTTAGTCTCTAAGACTAGGTAAGCCGATTATAATTACATTTCGAGCCATTTTTTTTCAAACATATAATTTAGTACAAGTGCCGAAACCAAAAGCGAAAAACAAATATAACCACCTCCCAAGACTGGTAATACTGAGTCACGAATTCTAACTGAATACATGCAATGGTCTCAAGGATCAAATATACAATACTGTTCGA
The DNA here is from genome assembly GCA_002018475.1 of Nicotiana obtusifolia. Lineage (NCBI taxonomy): Eukaryota > Viridiplantae > Streptophyta > Magnoliopsida > Solanales > Solanaceae > Nicotiana > Nicotiana obtusifolia. Next base: position 160,147 of record MCJB01031221.1, read on the forward strand.
ATAAGAGTTGACAATACAACAAAATGGAAAGACTCCAAGGGACTGCGACGACCAAGCAGCCCTACCTTGAATCCTTGCGATCACACTCTAATCTCTGTCCGAATCCAATATCTCCAATACCTAGCTCTGCAAAAAAATGTACAGAAGTGTAGTATGAGTACACCACAGTCGGAACCCAGTAAGTATCAAGACTAACCCCGGTGGAGTAGTGACGAGGTACAGTCAAGACACTCACTAGTTAAATAACCTGTGCAATATAACAGTATACAATAGTACTGGAAAACAACTAGCAATGATAGCAACAAAATCAACCAGTGATATAAACAGTAAGGCAACAAGAACACCATAATTATTTCTCAGATGAATAAGGAACACAAGTACAACCAATTAATCAAGTCCTTCAAACATAAATCTTTCAAATAAATACCTTTCGATTCTTTCAAATAAATATCTTTCGAATATAATTCTTTCAAATAAATATCTTTCGAATATACTTCTTTGAAATAAATATTTTTCAAATATAATTCTTTCAAATAAAAGTCACTCTGTGACACCTCATTTCATAATCATAAAACAGGGGTCTCAACGCACTTTCATATTTTTGTAATACGGGTCTCAACCCACTTTCATATTTCCATGGCACCTCGTGCCCATATTTCTATCATAATTGCACCGACAACTCACATGCCAATAATAAAAATCATTATATTTCCTTGGCACCTCGTGCCCACATTTCATATCACATCTGCACGGACAGTTCACATACCAATAACATAATCATTATATTTACCCGACACCTTGTGCCCACATTTCATATTACATCTGCACGGACAGTTCACGTGCCAATAACATAATCCGCCCGGCAATAGCCACATGCTCATAATTTCAACATAAATCAGACTATTATCAAGTTTACTGAAACAACAAGGCAAGTTGCACAAGATATAAAAATAAACACAAGGAAAATCATAATATCACATGAAAATTACTAATGCAATAACCCCACAACTTCATATAAAAATCACCAACACAATAACCCCACCTCATCACATATCATCCCAGACAATAGACACCCTTATCTCTTCTATAGCCACCCTTATCACTCCTATAATAGCCTCCCTTATCCCTCCGCCCTGAAAATATCAATAGCCACCCTTATCTCTCCTATAACCACCCTTATCACTCCTATAATAGCGCCTCCCTTATCCCTCCGCCCTGACAATATCAATAGCCACCCTTATTGCTCCTATACCCACCCTTATCACTCATATAATAACATCCCTTATTCCTCCGTCCTGACAATATCAATAGCCAACCTTATCACTCCTATAATAGCCTCCTTTGTCCCTCTGCCCTGACAATATCAATAGCCACTTTTATTGCTCCTATAGCCACCCTTATCACTCCTATAATAGCCTCCCTTATCCCTCCAATTAATAGCCTCCCTTATAAACCCTCCAGACAATATCCCAAGACACATAACAACAGTGAAATGCCACCCTTATACCCGCATGATATCAACAGTGGAATGCCACCCTTATACGCCGCATAACAGTAACCCAAATCAGACAAAAATTCACACAGAATATTATCACAACAACACAACATAATCAACTCGTATCTATAAATTGCCCGTAGGCCACAACCTTTCCAAAGGTGTAACGAAATAAACTAATTTCTCAATAGATAGCCCACGGCTCAACAGAATGTATATAAATTCTCAAAAACAACAACAAAGATGGAAAAGTAACTCAGCTAGAACGCCTTCTTAAATCCATATTTTTGGTAATTAGATTAATACCTCTTTTCAAATTTAACTAATCAATTATTTGTAGATGAAAAGTCCTTAGTGAAATTATTTCCACAAAATGGCAACTCAACAGAACACAAAATCCACATAAAGTCAAGTGACAATCACACCAAATTATCATAAAAACAAACTCGGCAAATAAGGAATGAGGCATGACAAATAAAGGATTTAATAAGTGTGACGACCCGGCCAGTCGTATCGTGAGTTACCACTCAGTTTTTCCCGTTTCTACCTTATTATGCTTCGTTATCCGTGTTTTATGTGATCGAGTTGAGTAGTTTGCGTTCGGAGGGAATTTGGTAAGAAATGAGACGCTTAGTCTCTTTTAAGAAGATTTAAGTTGGAAAAGTCAACTGGATGTTGACTTATGAGTTAGAGGACTCGGATGTGAGTTCCGATAGTTCGGTTAGCTTCGGGAGTTGATTTATGACGTAGGAGTGTGATCGGAATTGGTTTTGGAGGTCCTGTGTAGAATTAGGCTTCAATTAGTGGAGTTAGTATTTTGGCGATTTCCGGTTGATAGGCGAGATTTTGATCCGAGGGTCGGAATGGAATTCCGAGAGTTGCTATAGCTTCGTATGGTGAATTCGTACTTAGGCGCATGTACGGACTTGAAATTGGAAGTCCGTAGGACAATTCAACGCATTTTGGCGAATGTTGGAAAATGGAAGATTTTTGGAAAGTTTGACCGAGGAGTTGACTTTTTGATATCTGGGTCGGAATCCAGTTCTGAAAATCTTCATAGGTCCATTATGTCATTTATGACTTGTGTGCAAAATTTGAGGTCGATCGGACTCAATTTGATAGGTTTCGGCATCGAATGTAGAAGTTGGAATTTATTAGTTTCATTAGGCTTGAATTGGGGTATGATTCGTGTTTTTAGCATTGTTGGATGTGATTTAAGGCCTCGACTAAGTCCGTAATATGTTTTAGGACTTGTTGGTATATCCGAACGGGGTCCCGAATGGCTCGGGTGAGTTTTGGATGGTTAAACGGACTATTTCACCTTTGGAAAAGATGAAAAAAAAAACTGCAGAAAAACTGGTGCGAGTAGTCCAGTTTGGAAGCCCATATCTTGTAATCTATAAAGAATCAGAAAAATTACAAAACATGAAAGTTGTAGCCCTTCGAATCTAGTTTCCAGAATGATAAACCATTTATCATTTGGACATATATACAGAAAGTTATGATAGATTAAAGTTGACTGATACTGCTGTTGTTTTCCAGGCAGTGTGCATGGCAGAAATTTCTGCTGCACAGGACCGACTTTGGAAGCTTATATCTCGTAATCTGTAATGAAATTTGGAGATGATCCAAAAATGAAAGTTGTAGCCCTTCGAATCTAGTTTCCAAAAAGATAAAACATCCATCATTTGGACATATCTACAGAAAATTACGATAGATTAAATTTGGCTGGTACTACTGTTTTCCAGGTAGTGTTGGACAGATATTTAAGGACCGAAAATGGTCATTTTCTTCATTTCGTTTTGGATTTTTGGAGCACGGTTCTTGGGCGATTTTTGAGGATTTCTTCATAGCTTCGACTGAGTAAGTGTTCTACATCCGAAAGTGACTATATTTCATAAATCCATGGTCATATTCATCGTTTGATTCGAGTTTTGATGAAAGAAATCGGAATTTTTGTAAAATCTTTCAAAAATGAAAATTTAAGATTTGGAGGTCGATTCGTTATCGGAATTTGGTAAATTTGGTATGGTTGAACTCGTATCGTAATAGGTATTCAGATTTTATAACTTTTGTCGGGTTCCGAGATGTGGGCCCCACGGGCAAATTTAAGGGCAAATTTCGGATTTTATTGGAAAAAAATAGTATTTTCATATGGAATTTATTCCTATAAATTGTATTGACTTAATCGAATTAATTGTGACATATTCGTTACGATTTTGGGTAGATTCGACGCGCGTAGAGACCAATTTGAAGGGCAAAGGCGTCGCGGGCTAAGGATTTAGCCGGTTTGAGGTGAGTAATATTTGT
>MCJB01031222.1:0-25328 GCA_002018475.1 Nicotiana obtusifolia
ACGATGTTCAATGATGATTGCTTGCCTAAGAAGCTTGTATACGTCATGAAGCTGCCCTCATCAGAATAAAATCAAGAAAGGGAAGCCTGTCCACACATTATACTTGGTAGATATATCGGCCACGTATCTTGAGAGTCGAACGGTAAAAGCTCAGGTCGTTTATCATTTCATAATAAACGAGGGGACTATCTGTACTGGGTCGAATACAACTGAACAAGGCCGGGTCGAATACAACTGAACAAGGCCGGATCGGAAATCACTAGGTCGAAATGCATGGACCGAAATCATGAAGTATAATTCGAGAACCGAATCCGGTTCGGTTGATCAGAAAGAGGTCGAACAGCCAAGGTTCGATCCTAACCCATCACATTCCATCTCCGGACGAGTCGAATATCTTCGTATTTCCTCGATAGTCATGCCATTATTTAGAAATATTAAATATACTGAATCTCGTAATAATTGATGTTTTCCTTTGTAATTCGCATGTCACTTTTATTGTAAGACTTCACACTTATCCATGTATCTTTTACATTTATCTATGTAACCTTTGCACTTACCCATGTAACATTAAATGCAGAAACTCTTCAGCTAACCCAGGCGGGAAAAAGAGTTTATAAGGATGAAATGCATCCTATGTACAGACACTTTTGGGATAATCTGAAAAATAGAATTCTTTGCAAGCTCTCTCATTATCTTTCTTCTTCAAAATCTCTTATCAATTTATAATTCGATCATTCCATTGTTGTTTCAATTATAAACACGTGAATTTCGCCTTCACCTGATAGTGAAATAATTTACGGATCCTTAGTCTCACTATAAATTCAATTGTTACCCAATTTCAAGGGTAAAACATTTACATTAGAATCAAATGGTAACTACGTACTGTCAATATTTTCATAGTGCAACATTTAATTTATAATATATCCTGTCCTTCATGTTCTTGAAATCTAGATCTCCTTCAACTAAGAAAAGAGAAAACAAAAGAATTTTTTTAATTTTATTTTCTATAAATAAACTTTCTAAATCTGAACAAATTAATCATATGCCACTTTGTTTTGGCCATGTGGGGATGACTGTTGTCTATTTGATCATCAATAATAATTACAAATAGATAGCTTAACTTATAAGATTAAAATCGAAAATTTAAAATATTCAATCAAATAATTCGAAATTTAAATTTTAAAAAATTAGATCCAATCCGAATTTATATGAGTTAAATTTAAATTGTCATTTTTTCAATTCAAAAATTTAAAATCAAATGCAAAACTTTTATATCCAATTCGAACGCCTACTCATTACTAACAAGCCAAGTAGTGCACTGGCCGCAAAGACTCGGATGTTTCTAGAATGTTTGACCGCACAACACCTAAATTAGCTGGAAAAATAATTAAATCCGCCGATTTATATTACTATAAAATTCAATACCCCTTATTTTTTTCTCCCATAATTATTTTTCTTGTGAATCAAGAAATTTTAAAAATTATTCCATATAAAAGAGATGTTAATAACTCAATTTACTATAATCCATTATTGAAATAGAAACTTCTACGAAACAAGACTTTTTAATGAATCAATTTATTATCATCAATTAGTTCCTTTTTTTTCGGACTTTCTTCCAACAGAATCAATCTCAATAAGGTTATAAATTTAAGTCCCCTATATAAAATTGAAACATTTAATAACAAGTACAGTATATATAAATATATATATATATATATATGATATATTTTTATATTTTATTTATTTATCAGTTAAAAACTTTAAATATCATTTATGCATGTGACTTACGTAAGAGCTGATGTTAAGAGATTAGTTAACAATAGGTTATTTTTAAACCAAGTTTTAACTCTTTATTAACACGTTGCAGCCTCTGCAACATGTTGGCATATTTTTTGGCCTTTTGATACGGTAACTTGTCTCTCTCTTTTTTACTACTTTTTAATATTTTTTTAAAAATAATTATTACTGTTACAGAATGAAAAATGAATGCAGTTTCTTTTCTCTTTAATTTCTCAAAAGCAACATGTCAAAAACACAGACAAAGATAAATCCAACAGACAGACAAATGGAAAATATTCCTGTCAAAAATCTTCCCTTTATTTAATCTTTGAGTTTAAACAATTCTTGAAAACTTTACTGGGAAATTACCTCTATTTTTTTTTTCAAATGGGGTTTTGTGTTTTTGATTTCTTTATGTTTAAATGAATAGTTTAATGTCTAATTGAGCTTTGAGAGAAAAAAGTGAAGCCGTATGCGCGTGTAGAATCAAAAATCAAAGTCAATGTTCAAAGCTTTGTGCCAAAGGGGCAGAAATATCAACATTTGAACAATTCTTCTCTCTTTTGTATATAACAATATGTATGTATGTATATCAGCTGTCATACTCTCTCTTTCTTCTTCATTACATTTATTATTTCACTTTCATTCTTTTATTTATTTCAAGCTGAACTTGAAGAATATTGAGTCATATTTGCATTTTATGTACAACGATTACAGCTTTGTAGCTAAAACTTGTGGTTTAGGACTTCTAAATTAACTACCTACTATTTCTTCTAGCTTGTACCTATATTGGGTCTCAAGTTTCTTCTCATTTAAAGTTCTTTGAATTGGGGTTGGTTTAATTTCTTCTTTTCTCTCTTGGGTTTTGAAGGATTTGGCTAAAGTCCAAATCTTGGAACAAATTTGTCATAAAGTTGTGATCTTTGACACTTCCTTGCAAAAACTGCATTACCCTTTTGGAAGTTTGTGTTTCTGTACTGAAAAAAGATTTTTTTTTTGGTTAAGAAATGAGAACTGGGAGGAGAAAAAAGCTACATTTCAGCAAGATCTACTCATTTAGATGTGGGAAAGCATCATTTGTAAGTGATGATCATTCACAAATTGGAGGACCTGGATTTTCCAGAGTAGTATTTTGTAATGAACCAAGTGGTTTTGAGGCTGAGATTAGAGATTATGCAGGGAACTATGTTAGCACAACAAAGTATACAGCAGCAACTTTCTTGCCTAAGTCTTTGTTTGAGCAGTTTAGAAGAGTAGCTAACTTCTACTTTCTTGTTACTGGAATCTTGGCTTTTACACCACTGGCTCCTTACTCTGCTGTCAGTGCTATTCTTCCTTTGATAATTGTTATTGGTGCAACTATGGTTAAAGAAGGTATTGAAGACTGGCGTAGAAAGCAACAGGTATTCACTTTTTTTTCTTTTATGTTTAAATTATAGCAGATCTTACTGGTAAAAAAGGAATATTTTTTTTGTTAGATTCTGTTCTTCTTGTTAGTATAGTGATGAAATTTTTTTAGTTGAACCTTTTTTAGTTTGCTTTTTGGCTAATAATTGTTGCTTGAAAAATGTTCTTGATGATGCTTGTTGCTGCGTAAAAAGGATTTGAGTGATATAGTAATAATTATGTTACTGGACTATGTGTGTGAATAATCTAGGATTCTTGGGATCCAACTGTCAGAGATGTGAAAGTTCTGTTTTTTGGACTGCTATAAGTGGATGACAAGATAGTTAATGAAATCTATAAGGATTATGTATATGGTAAATTTTTGAGACTCCCAAGTATAGCAAAGTTACCATTTTGCAGTGAAAGTATTATTCCCTAAGATAGTCTATTTTCATTTTTTTCCTTCTTGGGACCAGTTTCATGATTTCTCAATTGATACTCTGGCATTTTATCTGGACTTGTTATGTATGATACAGATTCTCTGGTAGTGGAGACTCTTTTGATATACAGATATTGGTAGTTTATAAATGTACTTCTGCTTATTGCTGCTTCCCTGTCCAGCGCCATGCAGTTTGTCATTCGTCTTCTCGTTTTCTTCTTTTCAGGATATTGAGGTGAATAATAGGAAGGTTAAAGTACACCAAGGAAATGGAGTTTTTGATCTTTCTGAATGGAAAAATTTGAGAGTCGGTGATATAGTTAAGGTGGAGAAGGATCAATTCTTTCCGGCAGATCTTCTTTTGCTTTCATCTTGTTATGATGATGCAATTTGCTATGTTGAGACCATGAACTTAGATGGGGAAACTAATTTGAAGCTTAAACAGGCATTGGATGTTACTTCATCGTTAAATGAAGATTCGCACTTCAAAGACTTTAAGGCTTTAGTTAAATGTGAAGATCCTAATGCTAATTTGTATACTTTCGTTGGAAGTATGGAATACGAAGAACAACAGAATCCTCTTTCTCCCCAGCAATTACTCCTCAGAGACTCTAAATTGCGCAACACAGAATATATATATGGGGCCGTCATCTTTACTGGTCACGACACTAAGGTCATGCAGAATGCGACAGATCCCCCTTCTAAAAGAAGCAAGATTGAGAGGAAAATGGATAGAATCATTTACTTCTTATTTGCAGTTTTGTTCACAATTTCTTTTGTTGGATCAGTCTACTTTGGAATTGTAACTAAAGAGGATCTAGATGGCGGACATAAAAGGTGGTACCTGCAACCCGATAGATCAGAAATTTTCTTTGATCCGAGAAAAGCTCCTGCTGCTGCCGTTTACCATTTCCTGACAGCTATAATGCTGTATAGCTACTTGATTCCGATCTCCTTGTATGTATCGATTGAAATTGTTAAAGTTCTTCAGAGTATCTTCATTAATCAGGATATTAACATGTACTATGAAGAAACTGATAAACCAGCACATGCTCGCACCTCAAATCTAACTGAGGAACTCGGCCAGGTTGACACAATTCTTTCCGATAAAACTGGCACACTGACTTGTAATTCAATGGAGTTTGTCAAGTGTTCTGTAGCGGGAACTGCTTACGGACGTGGTATTACTGAAGTTGAAAGGGCCATGGCTAAAAGAAATGGATCTCCGCTGCTGAAAATAGGTAAGGATCATGTTGAGGATGGTGCAGTTAGTCCTAGGAAGTCCACTGTTAAAGGCTTCAATTTTGAAGACGAGAGAATCATGAATGCGAATTGGCTTTTTGAGCCTCGTTCAGATGTAATACAGCAGTTCTTCCGTTTATTAGCAGTCTGTCATACAGTCATACCAGAAGTAGATGAAGGTACAGGCAAGGTTTCATATGAAGCCGAGTCTCCAGATGAGGCAGCCTTTGTCATTGCTGCTCGAGAAATTGGTTTTGAATTCTACAAGAGGACGCAAACAAGTGTGTCGGTGCATGAATTGGATTTGGCTTCTGGACAGAGAATTGAGAGGTTAGTTAACTTGAAACATGTTTTTTCAATATATGTTATCAGCATCTTTAGTTTTCTGAAAGAATAGCATCTTGCAGCCTAGTGCCGATGACATTTCTTGGTGTTTTTCAAAATGATGTTTAATCTCTCTGAAACACTTTAGACGATGAATGTTAATTATGTTTTTTCTGATATTTTATACAGTGGTATGAGCATAAGCCAATTTTTTTCTTAAAGAGTAATCATAGCGATCTTTGTTTACAGGTCATATAAGATTTTGCACGTTTTGGAGTTTAATAGTACAAGAAAAAGGATGTCCGTCATAGTAAAAGATGAGGATGGAAAGATCTTGTTACTCTCCAAAGGTGCTGACAGGTTAGTCAAGTTGCAACTTCACATTCGCCATAAATTCCTTAAACTCTTATTTTAGTTACTGATCTAGTTTTCATGCAGTATCATGTTTGAAAGACTTGGAAAAAATGGAAGAGAGTTTGAAGAAGAAACAAAGGAACATGTGAATGAGTATGCCGATGCAGGTCTGAGGACCTTGATACTGGCTTATCGTAAACTCAGTGAAGAAGAATACAAAACTTTCAATGAAAAATTTCTAGAGGCCAAGAATTCAATCAGTGAAGACCGTGAAACAATCATTGATGAAGTAACAGATAATATAGAAAAAGACTTGATTCTTCTTGGTGCTACTGCTGTGGAGGACAAACTTCAACCAGGGGTAAATTCTATGAAGCCTTACAACTGTTTCCAAGCATTGTTTGATGATTTATATTGGTTGACATATTTGGATGTGTATTGACTTTTCTGTTTCTATCCATGCTATAGGTTCCAGATTGCATTGACAAACTGGCTCAAGCAGGCATAAAAATTTGGGTTTTGACTGGGGATAAGATGGAAACAGCCATTAATATCGGGTATAGTAATGGATTGCGAGTTTTTGTATTTCTTATTTGATACAAGCTTTGCTTGTCCAAACACTTCTAACCAAACCGTCTTCTGCAGTTACGCGTGTAGTTTGCTTAGACAAGGAATGAAGCAAATTATCATAACGCTGGAAAGCCCTGATATTATAGCTATTGAGAAAGCTGGAGAAAAGAATGCAATTGCCAAGGTAAATACATATCTACTTTGTTTTCATTGCTTGTTGAAGTAGCAGCTATAGGTATATGACTAAATACGTGGAAATGATTCCTTAAATTTTAGTTTTTCATGTTCGTGATGTTGTGTGTGATATATATTTTTATTACAGGCTTCAAAGGAAAATGTCTTACGACAAATTACTGAAGGGAAGGCTCTACTTACTGCTTCAAGCACGGAGGCATTTGCTTTGATCATTGATGGGAAATCTCTTGCATATGCCCTAGATGATGACGTAAAAAATATGTTTTTAGACCTTGCAATCAGATGTGCCTCTGTTATATGCTGCCGTTCATCCCCAAAACAGAAGGCACTGGTAAGTTGAAAATTGATTTCACAATCTCTCAACCCTCTCTTTGTATTTTATCTGTAGTCTGCTTTTCACTCTACTCTGGTGCTGAGTTTGACTATTCCTTCGAATGTAGGTAACAAGACTTGTCAAATCTGGGACTGGAAAGATAACTTTGGCAGTTGGAGATGGAGCTAATGATGTGGGAATGCTTCAAGAAGCTGATATTGGAGTTGGAATCAGCGGCGTTGAAGGAATGCAGGTTCGAGAGCTTATACTTTTCTCTTGCCTCTTTGTAGCAACTTTGATGATTTTCACATTTCTTCTTTTCTTCTACCTACTCTAATTAATTGTTCTTATCATATTTTTCTTGTCTTACTCATTAGGCTGTTATGTCAAGTGATGTTGCTATTGCTCAATTCCGGTTTTTGGAGCGCTTGCTTTTAGTGCATGGACATTGGTGTTATAGACGGATCTCTTCGATGGTAATCTATTATTCCTCTGATTTGCTCTTTAAAATTTGTTCTCTCGTGATTACTTAGAAGAGATAAAACTGTGATTAACAAATAAATCTATTGCCACTGAGGAACTGTTTCAAAACACAGAAATTATTTGCAAGTACTTTGTGGAGCAGTTACGTAACTGGATTTTTATAATTGTTTTCCTGCAGATATGCTACTTCTTCTACAAAAACATCGTATTTGGTATCACTGTGTTCTTATACGAGGCATATACATCATTTTCTGGTCAACCAGCATACAATGATTGGTTTCTGTCAACTTACAACGTCTTCTTCACATCACTCCCGGTGATTGCTTTGGGAGTTTTTGATCAAGATGTATCGGCCCGACTGTGTCTTAAGGTATGTTAACACGTGATGCAGTATTCATATTTGCTTAACGCATAAGGCCTCATTACTAGTGTTTGTCAAAAACACTTCTTGGACAAGACATGGAATTAAGTACTTTTTCTTAGTTTTCTAATTATTGTTTTGATATTATGTGGCAGTTCCCTTTACTGTATCAAGAAGGTGTTCAGAATCTCCTCTTCAGATGGCGTCGTATAATTGGCTGGATGGTCAATGGCGCTTGCAGTGCGGTGATAATCTTCTTCTTATGCATAACAGCATTAGATCCTCAAGCTTATAAAAAAGATGGTAAAGTTGCTGGATATGCAGTTCTTGGAGCAACAATGTACACATGTGTTGTATGGGTTGTCAATTGCCAAATGGCGCTCGCTATCAGTTATTTCACCTTAATCCAGCACATTGTAATCTGGGGTGGAATTGCTCTCTGGTACATTTTCCTTCTGATTTATGGAACCATGTCTACAACATTTTCCACTACCGCGTACAAAATCTTCGTGGAAGCGTTAGCTCCGGCCCCATTCTACTGGATCATCATAATATTGGTGACAATTTCAGCTCTACTTCCCTACTTTATATACAATGCTATTCAGACGCGATTCTTCCCATTGTACCACGGGATGATTCAATGGATAAGGTACGAGGGGAAATCCGATGACCCAGAGTACTGCCATGTGGTGAGACAGAGATCGATAAGGCCCACAACCGTAGGTTTCACTGCTCGTTCATTGGCGAGAACGAATCCTTTGGAAGATAGGAAAGAAAGGAGCAGTAGCCACAGATAACCACTGTTCAAAAGTTGGAACTTGCTCATTGTACATGTTTTCCGAGCTGGTTCTGTACACAACTACATACATGGAGGCTACATTTCGAGGTCCAGTTGACGCAACGCTGTACTACTGTACCATGTCTTAAATGGGCAAAGATGCCCCTCAAGTTTGTAAATTTTGTACTGGTAATATAGTATGTAATTCTTTCATTCTATACCTTGTAAAATTGTTGTCATTGCTGACCACTAGAAGCAGCACAGCAGAGAAGCAACTTTTAATAAGGAGGAGGATTGGATTTGTTTTAAGTTGTAAGACCCCATATTCTCTTTCAAGTTATTATCATCTGTACATTTTTCTATTAATAAAGAATGAGCGTTTCATTTGAACTCTAAGTGTGTGCACATATTTTATCTTTCTGCAACAATATAAAGCAAGAAGAGAAAACGAATCAATACATACTAACCAGCTCGAGTCAAATATCATCCCCATCATTGTCTAAAATTTGATCAAACAAACGAATATATTAACGTTAGAGACAGAGGCGGATATAGGATTTTTAGAATATAGGTGCACCACTTAAGAAAGGAGAAAAAAAGTTGAAATTGGAATCGATCCCTAGTCCTTTGGATAAATAGTTCAATATTCAACCAAGTGCATCATTCAGCCTTTTTGAAGCTTGGGTAGCGCCGGAAGATAATATTAGACTAATGCTACAAAATACATACATAAAATACTAGTTTGACAGGAGAGATTATGAGTTCACGTGCTCCATGATCAAAGCTTTAAATCTGCCCTTGGACGAAGAAGCTATATTAGAATAAAATGACGCAACTAAACATCTTATATATACCCGGAAAAAAAACGTCAAATATAATGAAAGAGTATACGGGCGAATTCAGTATTTAGAGTAGGTAAGTTTGCAGTGAGTGTGTCTATTATATATATTACTCTTTTAAAAAATAATTACATGTATTGTTATTTAATAAGCATTGTAAAAGAGCATGTAAGAGTGTCATTGCAAGTTGAAAGATCCAAAGACTTGTATCAAATGAGTATGAAAAACATCATAATCAACTGTTTGTTTTCTTATACATGTTGAGATGCACTTTGTCTCTAAAATTTCCTCTTCATTCCCACCCCAAAAACTTCCAAAAGCAAATTCACCCTTTTGAGAAAACTCTTCCAAAACCTTTTCAACTTCTTCCATACAACACAAACTTTCAAATTCAACCCTCAAAGATCCCCCATGATTTTTCAAGATTTCATCTTCATATCTTCTATTCTCCATCTTCATAATTTTCTTGTTCCGCCTTCGATCTCTCAATTTTTTTACATATTCTTTTGTTTTCTTAAACAGTTTGCATGGGAGGTTAAGCAAGAATAAGATGATGATTTGCAGGATCAAGCATTGACAGCAGCAACATATGACTATGCAATCGGCTGCGATAATGTTTGTGTCTACCATTTTCTGTGCAAGATTGAAGCAGAGAAAGGAGAGAAAGAAGGTAATGAAGAAGGTTATGAATAGAAGTCATTTGTTGTCAAGGAATAGGTTGCTTCTCTTTTAAGAAGGGTATATTGATGTTTGAAGCATGAGAAATTGTTGATTGCAAAGTTAAAAATGGAACTGATAGCTTAAAGCAAAATGTGGAAGGAAGCATAAGCTGTCCTATTCTAGCTGACTAGTATTTCATTTGTTCATGGATAGCTAGGAGAAGAGCTCTGCCGTTGTGACTTTGCTCACATTGCCAGTCTCAAGTCCACGTAAAGGATACGGGTTGAGATAGGTTGACAATCAACATAAAACGAGTCAATTTACGATGTATCCTCACCATACAGAATAAGTTTAGACGTGCTCACCTAGGCACTATTGGACTAAGATGTGTTTAAATGGAGTGATATGGACATTGAGGATTTATATCGCCAAGTATAATTTATTTGGGATTGAAGCATAGTTATTTGTTTGTTTATGGATAGCTAGAAGAAGGGTTCACTCAACAGGCTTAATTATTGAGGTCTTTGTCTTTGACTTCTGCACTTACCTTCCAAAGAAAGACATAAGCTTTTCTGAATCTTGCTTTTTGTTCTATTCCTTGTGTCAATAGATGTAAAACTAAGCAAAGCAAAAAAATAGCCTTTCTAGTTACAATTTTCTTTACGTGAATGCTAATCATTGGAGTAGAAACCTTCTGATGAAAATTAAGAAATACTAGCAAATTTATCACCAAACTTTAAAGGGCCTTTGCTCTTTCTTTTGAATCTTGTGGTCCGGCCCTATGCGCGAGCTTAGTACACTCAGCCTTTTTTTTTTAATACTTATTTTTTCATCTCTCTCTTTCTGTTTTTCCCTGCTTTTCTATTTTTCCATTTTTTATTCGCGGAAACCGGAGGAAGGGGATGGTAAAGCTTTTAATCTCAAGACATGTAAGTTTCATCAAAATTAACATGTCCACCATTTTGAGAAGAACAAGCAAATTGAATAAACCTTTTGAAAGAACAAATATTGGAGAAGGCAAAAAAATTCCAGCTACTTACAGGAAAAATTGCTACCAAAATATGGGGGCCTAAATGTAAGCCAGCAAAAAAAAGGAATCTACTTACAAAACCTAACCAAAACCTAAGTAACCTCGAAGGGGCAATCGTATACCTCTCACGTAGGCGCCTTTGATCTATAAACAGATACATACACTTGCTTTAGCAAGGCCTTTTGGTTGTGTGCTATAGTAACTATACCCTATCTTCAGCCGACTCTCCACTATGATGTGTACCTTGACTAAAAAAATCAGAACTAAAATCTGGACTACCAAATGCCATCCTTCGAAACAATCTTATTTCTGCAGATTGGTCTGCAGTGTTATATATCGTACTTTCACCAACTTTCATCCCATTTGACAGATCAGAAATAGACAAACTATCAAAAGCTCTCACGATCTGCAAAGAATAAGAACGATTGGAGCGTAAATTCCTCTTCATGACAAGTCTTAACGGTGTTTCAGGTGTAGGATTTTTAAAGAATCGGTTACCTGTCCCATTCCTGGTCTCTTAGCAGCCGAGTGGCGCACACAAGCTGCAGCTGCCTCAATCAATTGAAACATCTCGGTTGCAACATAATTATTCTCGAGGCGTGGATCTGCCAACTGATCAAATTCCCCTTTGTCGAGTGCATGATTAAGCAAAGGCCGAGCCTGGAAAAGAAAAGAAGATCAAATTGCAGCATGACTCACAAAGTTTTACATTGATGCGACTGCAGAAACAATGTTAGGCTGATTCGAAGTTAGGTCCGGTGATTAGTACCAGAATTCAGTTCTAACTGAAAGAATTAGTCTTTTCAGAAACTTCCTACATAGAAGAATGACTGCCATACTTAGTTAGGAAATACAGCTGTAAATTAGGCTACTGACTAAAAATGAAACTAAACGGAAATAAGTGTCATTTTTAGTGGAAGCCTTCTGCTCAGAGTAATATACAAGAAGATATACAGACTATGCATTTCTAAATGTCATCAACACCGAGTTGATAGGAAAACATAACTAAAAGCACGTATTAAGCAAAAGTTAGCTAATCTCTTATGCTTAGGTATAAAGTTTATCACTCAAAATTCAAATTATTTTAGAATAACACATTAATTAATGGATTTACAATAACTGTAACACTTTAATGCGGGTAATAATGGAGTAGTCTAGTGTGTGTGCAAAGCTGGTCTGGGCACGGCCGTATTAAAAATTTCTAGGTAACATGCCAGGTATAAGAAACGGAAAATTATATGGACTCAAATGTACCCTTACAATAAGAAACGGAAAATTATAGGTAACATGCCAGGTATAAGAAACGGAAAATTATATGGACTCAAATGTACCCTTACAATACCGAAACACTCCAAAAATGAAGCACCAAATCTGTGTAATTAGTACACAACCAACTGACTTAAGATTTCATCTCAACCACTTAGTCAAGTAAGCTGCAAATAAGTTGGAATAGAGTCAGAGCACCTTAATATCTTATAACATCAAATCTGTCTCCACCCTTTTCTTGCCTTCTATATATCACTAAAGGATATTAAAAAGTACCATTTTTCATGAACAAGAAGAGCAGCACTTTCAGCAATTTGTATTTGGTCATTGTTTTAAAAATTAAGCTTTTCAGCAATTTGCTTTAAGTTTAAGTAGGCAACTATACAGTAGGTCTAACGATAAAAAAGTTCTGTTGCAACACTCTATTCCCTACAGTTTAAAAGGACACATACTTTCCAGAGGTAAATATTTTGAAAGTTTCTCCACCCTAAGATTCCAGGATAGAGGTCTGAATTTCCTTAAAAAGAACTTATAGCATAGAAACCTCATGCTACTCAGAACATTGGCTGGCTAATGTGCTCGAACAAAGCAACCTAAAAGAGAAAATATTTTCGAAGAGGTGCGACTAGACAATTGCTGCATACAAGCAGTGTAGTACCACTGACGGTTTCTTCAAACATCATCCACCAAGTTTTCGTACAGTATGGAAAATGATAGGATGAATCAGCATATCCGTTTTAATATGAAATGTAGAGGTTATCCTAGTGAAATGGACAAAAACAGTACTTGTACTCTGCGCATGCAGATATGTTAACTTGTAACTACGACAAAAAATCAAGACATAATTATCGCATAACATGGAGAGAGGCTGATGAAAGAAACCTCATGCGACTTTGGACTAAGAGAAAGAAGAGATTGGTTTGGCTACAAACATACCCACTCAACTAGACTCTCCTCCCCTAAAGGCTGAGATGTATCAACAGGCTTCCGTCCAGTAATTAGCTCCAGAAGCACAACCCCAAAAGAATATACGTCAGATTTTTCAGTCAGCTTGCCGCTTGATGCATATTCAGGAGCCATGTAGCTGAAAGGATCCAAGGAATTAGAATAGACACATAGAAAGAAGGAATGTGGTGCATTATTTCCTATTTTCCAATTAGTGTTAATTTTGGTGCAGGAACATACCCAAATGTTCCAACAACACGTGTTGTAACATGAGTGTTTGCATCCTGAGCTAATTTTGCTAAACCAAAATCAGAAACCTGTGGAAAAAAAAAAAAGAATTTTGAGGCAGTTTGCGAGTGAAAGAATGTGAATAATGGAGTTTGAAGATGTTGACATACCCGAGCCTCGAAGTTACTATCCAAAAGAATGTTTGATGATTTAATGTCTCTGTGGATAATTCGAGGATTGCCTGTCATCACCAAGAGAAATGAACAACACAAAAGAAGACTGATAATAATGAAATCCATAGTTAAAGAATGGAAAAAAAAAAAGTTAAAAGAATGATAAATAGAATAAGTGCACCGCGTAAATATTACAGGCAACAAGAACAAAGGGGTTGTGTATTGCAGATCAGACCAATAGAATAAACAAAGAGAATATAATCAACCATAACTATAAGAATAAAGGAAGAGAAAGAAAGTTACAATCTTCATGCAGATAAGCTATTCCACGAGCTGCACCAACAGCAATCTTAACACGTGTTGTCCAATCCATAACAGGCCTTCCAGCCGCTGTAAATTTTCATGTATCCACATCTAGTTTTAGTGACCAAATGTCAAAAGTGAGTTTTGAAAGAAAAATAAAAAGTATTTACCATGAAGATGAAAGTAAAGGGTGTTGTTTGGGACATAGTCATAAACAAGGAGCCTTCTACTCTCAGAAATGCAATAACCTACAAGGGAAACCAAATGGCGATGGTGTACTCTACTGATGATTTCAACTTCAGCTCTGAACTCCCGGTCTCCCTGGCGCCCACCAATATCTAGTTGCTTTACTGCTACGTCCCTCCCATCTTCTAGATATCCTTTGTATACAGAACCAAATCCGCCCGCCCCCAACAAATTCTCAGCCGAGAAGTCATTAGTAGCCTTAACTAGTTCTTCATAGGTAAACCATATCTTTGAATTTCCCAATCCACCAGATCCTGCGGGAGAAATTAGGAAATTGGAGCCAGTTCCGTTTCCAGTCCCAGGTGTTGATTCTTGTATCTTCAATAACACAGACTCTGTACATAATTTGCACTCCTCTCAGATTGCAATTTATATTTTTGAACCACAAATATTACATTGATGTTGCTTGAGAGCATCTGAAACATTTATTGACGTGCTAATGAATGATATACTAGCTAGTGAAAAATTACCAGATTGTGGGGTGGAGCCCACAGAGGTTGGCATGACATTCCCGCCATTGAGGCGAAAAGCCTTTTTCTTTCGCTTCCACATGCACCAACCCACTGCTCCAATAACACTAAGCAATAAAACAGCAAGAACGACGCCAATGGCAACTGTACCTCCAGTCCCTATGCCGCTACTACTCGGACTGTTTGAGCTATCCGCTGCATTATTACTTGACCTATTGGTAGTGGTGCCATCTGAAGGAACTGGTGGTGAAGGAGGTGGAGTTTTAGGAGGTTCCAAGGACGGTGTAGGAGGTGAACTTCGTGGTGGCGCAAATGCTGGCGATGGAGGTGAATTCGCAGGTGGAGGTGGTGAAGGGGGTGAATTTTTAGGAGGGTCAGAGGCTGGGGCAGGAGGTGAACCTTGTGGTGGTGGAGAAACTGGTGATGGAGGTGGATTCACGGGCGAAGGTGGCGGAGGGGATGAACCGTCCGGAGGTTCAGGAGATTGTGGTGGTGGAGTAGGATCCGGATTCTGTGGAGGTGGTGGAGAGGATGTAGGTGGCGGATCAACTTTTGGTGGTGGTGGAGATGAACTTGGAGGAGTGGTTGGTTGTGGTGGAGGTAAGATAGGTGGAGGAGGATCAGCTTTTGGAGGCGGTGGAGGTGAAAGTGTCGGAGGAGTTGGTTCTGGAGGAGGTGAGGTAGGTGGAGGCTCAACTTTTGGAGGTGGTGATGAACTAACTGGTGGGCTGGATGAAGGAGGAGGAGACACCGGTGGTGGTGAACTAGTAGGCGGAGGAGAAGATTGAGGTGGTGGTGAACTAGCAGGCGGAGGAGAAGGTTTAGGTGGAGGCGAGGAAGGTAAAGGGGGAGGACTAAAAGTCGGAGTTGTATCATTTGTTGGAGGAGCGGAAGCTGTTGGTGGAGAAGCCATCGGAGGAGGCGATGTCACATTAGGAGGGGATTGCGGTAGAGGTGGTGAGGCCGGGGAAGGAGACGTTGCATTTGTCGGAGGAGCAGATTGAGGAGGTAAGGTTGGAGGAATCGAAGACACAGGTGGTGCTGTTGCATTAGGCTGAGATGCAGGGGCCGGAGAAGAAAGCTGAGGAGGTGGAGTTAAGACAATTGGCGGAACAGGAAATGGTGCAGCAGTTGGAGGTGGAGAAACAATTGACATCCCACCACCACCAAAACTAGCTAAATTTACACCATCTCTTAGATATTATCAAACTCTCCAAACATCAATGAAAATTACCACTATTCCAAGAATTCTACTCAAAGTTCAGACTTGCTCTAACTGATTTTTCCCAAGAAAGGTATCCAAATATGCAATAAATTGGTCTTTCCTATGTTAAAATTGGTATCCTAGAAGATACAAATTTGTAAACCTATTCACTCCCAAGTGAGATAAAGCAATCCACTCCAGTTCCAAGCAAAACACCTAGGAATTTCAGAACAAAAAACAGCAAAAGATTCAAACTTTCACGAAATTCAACTCATTAAACATGTAGGCTGTCAAGAAACAACAAAAAGACTCGATCTTTAAAGAAATTCGATCAGAATTCATATTGACCTTTACCTAATTCATCAGATACAAACATTAGCGAATTCTTAAACTACAAGAACATACCCAGTGTATTCCCACAGTGTGGAGTATGGGGAGGACACAAAACTTAACCCTACCTCGGGAAGGTCCCAATTTTGAACAAAACTTACCAAATCAAGAAACTGAGATTACTTACAACCCTTATAGCCAAAGAGGAAAAATACCCAGATCATCAAATGTAGAATCAATAAACACCAATATCACCTCATAGAAAATTACAAAAACTCAAATACCCAAATCAAGAAAAGACAGACAAAAAAAATATTCCCAATGTAAATTGACACATAAAGGTTCAATCTTTCAAACCCAAATTAGCAAGAACCATACAAGTAAATCCAATTGTGAATATAACAATTAGATAAACCCAAAAAAAAAAAAGGAACCTTTTCCTTTTTTTCTTTTACCTTATTTTGTTTTCTATGGCAGTGGCATGATCAAATGCAAGAACCAATCTTTAAAATACAAAAACCATAGAAAAAAAAGAAAATTTATATTTGTTTGTAAACCTGGGAAGTTCAGACCCAAAGGGTGAACACGGAAAGTGGGGTCAGATCAATCCAATTTCTAGTGTGCCCCAACAGTGAAAGCGACAACCTTTTACACGTTGAAAACTATATGGGTATTTATATGAATATGATGTCTTAGATGATATCACATAAAAGTCATTATTATTAATTATTAAATTAGTTCGCTTGCTTCTTAAAACGTCAACATCAAAATGCACAAAATTTAAAGGTAACGTTGCGCAACGTTGCAGCTAATGCATAGAGTCAGCGCCTAATAATCAAACTTGTTGCTTTGGCTTTTTCGCAAGCCTAAATTTTCTACTCTATATTAGTAGTATTATTTATGATCGGATTAATTTGGAATGCACTTTAACTATTTCTTGATATATTTAGTACTAAAGGTAAATTCAGGATTTGATTTGACAGATTTAATTTTTAGGTTTTAATCACTAAATTAATTATATTATTTGCTAGCTCTCATTGGCATAACTACTAAATAACTATATCTACAAAAACTTAGACAAATATGAAAGCGTCACCTAATGTTTTTTGTTTTAACTTAAATATTATCTTTAGGTCAACACTCTTGTGTATGAAATCTCTACTCTTTATTACCACTACATCCACATATATTTTTAACTAAGTGGAGTTATTATCTTTTTCCTTTTTTAGACCGCCTCAATCTTCAGTAACGCATAATTTTTACTTAGATAACCGTTTGCTATTTTTAATATTCCCGTCGGTCCATATCAGTTGTCCTGGTTACTAAATATATTTGGTCCAAATTAGTTGTCATTTTAAAAAAATAATGGTATAATTAATTACCTTTTTCATTTCCCCCTTGGTATTAAATGTTTTTGATAATAAGAACATTGACTACATAGCATAAAAAACTTAGAAAGTCAACAACAACAATAACAATAACAACAAATTCAGTGCAATTCCATAAGTGAAATTTAGGAAAAGTAATATATATGCATACCTCACCCTTACCTTGTGAAGACAAAAAAGTTATCCGATAGACCGTTGGTTCAAGCATAAAAAACTTAGAAGTCAAGAGTATTAAATAAGAATATAGAAATTAAAAAAACCATCTTATTAATAATTCTTTAAGGAAGTGTAAAAGAGAACAAGATAACTAAAATGGACCGCGGAGCAGTTGCTACATAATAAATACGTCCTACGGGACAAGCTTAGAAATCTAGAATTTGATTCTTTATATTATTGAGCGACTTAAATTAATTTCCCTTTTAGGGTGATAACTAACATTCTTTAGACAGCAGGACAGAAGCTTTTTAATAAAATTTTTGTCTAAACTGATTTTACTAACTCGTCATACTTGGCTTAAAATTCCTTCTTTTTCATTGTCAGCATTTTAAATATCAGTAATTATAAAACTCTTAGTGAGATACTTGTTTCACAATTTACTGTAAATAAATAGTACTTCCTCTGGTCTACTTTAATTGAATTTTTGATATATTTTAATGGTTCATAGTATTTAATTTTTTCAGATATTAAAAAGGAATTAACTTTTTTTTTTAAAGTTGCCGTTGGACTGAACCTAGGAGTATTTGTTATATTTTCAATGAACGAATTAAGTTAATATAGTCAATTTTATTGTTAATTAATACTAAAAGTAAATTTTTTAATATATGTGAAAGCAACCAAAAAATCAATTAAAGTAAACCGAAATAATAGCATATAATTGCTAATTAGGTGTAGATATTCCTGGTTAAATGCAACAAATCAAAAGAGTTTTCGATCATGACTGGAGTGAAATGCAATAAATACTACTATAAATTATTTTATATGTGCCTAAAAAATTAAAATAAAAAATGACATATTTCAACTATATGACTTAACTTGAAATCAACTCTCGCCGTTTACCAAGTCAAAATAAATATAAAAAAAATAAAAAAATATCGCCCCTTTGACCTAGTCAACGTATAGATGTTGCGTTCAATATGGACACATAAAAAGATAAAAATAAAATAAGATAAACGAAAATAAAATATGAGCACATTAATGGAAAAATATTGATGCTCATGATCCTTTACTTTAAGAAGAGAAACCTGTAGATTTCTTTAATGCTTCATTTACATTCAATTAATGAGACTGAGATTCATTTAAAAAATCAAAAAAAATTAGTTACATCAAATTAAAGTTTTCTTCAAAAAAAAAAAAAAAAATTTAATTACAAAGTAATATTAAAATTTTCAAAACATTTATGGTATGATACACAGAGCAAAAGGATGCTGTTAATATTTGATTGATAACATGACTTCAATTATTAGTATTAGGTGCCTCTGTTTGCATATTGTTTATGAATAATCATACATTAATTTATCAAACCTTTTTTGGCGTTGCTTTAATCAATATGGTCCTACATCAATTATTTGCTGATGATTTCTTAATACTCTTAGTTATTATGAAACAGAATTTTTTTAAAAATAATTTGTATAGAAAAATTCAATCAAGATAATTACTAATTAAATCAGGTAATATATACTTGAATTTTTAAGGCTGTTTTTATTTTTTTTAATTTAATCTAGTAATTGACAGTTAAATGCTAGTTGTCATTAAAAAATTGAAACTCATTTATCTAGTTACATAAGTAATATCATTAAAATGATGTTTTAGTTTTTGTAAGCAAATTGTTAGACTTTTAGACATTATGTGCTTTTGATAGAAAAAAAAAATCTTCTTTGGACAACTTAGATGTCTCAATCTGATTATAAAAATCAAACAATTAATAGTTCAATTCTCATATCTGACCCAAAAATTTCAACGTTGGTTATAAAGGTTAGAAAAATGCAAAATATGAAATTACAGTTTTGATTTTAAAAAAAGTTAGAACAAATATGAGAAAATAATATTTCAACCAATAAGGAGACCTTCGCTTAAAATAAATCGAAAATAAAAGGGATGATAGCCTCCTTTACTTCCATTTACAAACAAAGCAAAAAACAAGTTTTCTAGTTGGTTGATGTTGAACTATTCTATTCTATTCATAGACTTTGACTGGAATTTATTTATTTATTTATCAAAATCAACTTCTTAAAATATTATAACGCGTTATTTTAATTCTGATATTTGTTAGCATCTATGGTGATTTATTCCCTGATTCTCTAAATGACAAATCACCATGGGATTCTCACAGTCTATTAATTAATTAAATCCTTAGTAATAGTGACGTTGTTTAATTTAAAAGTTTAAGATTAACTTATTACAACTTGTAATGTTTATTTTTAAATCACCAGTGGTTGTGCACGTGAGTGACGGTCAGAGTCTAACTTTTACATGCACAAAGTACAAACCCAATTAGTATTTTAATGTTAATCCAAACATGTCATTTTCATGGTATTCTAACCTTTTTTTTTTTTATAGGGAAAAGGGCTAAATATACCACTCTACTTTCATATACAGTTTATATTTAACTTTCGTTATACTATCGGGTAAAATTTACTTCTCTATTTCATATATTGTTTATGTTTAACCTCTGTTATACTATCGGATCAAATTTACCCCTACCGTTATACTATCGAGTCAAATTTACCCTTATAATCAGCAAACTTTTAAAAATACCCTTTGATCTGTTAAGTAATTCAAAATCTCCCAAATTTCTTTTATTTTAAATCACTTGTTGTTCTTCTTGGTCCACTATTTTTGAAATAATTGGCATTTACCTGCTTTTCAAATTAGAGAAAAAAATATTACATAATACAACCGAAATAAACAAAGTATAGTACATTGAAAATCTAAATTAGGCAGTTTTTCTAAATTCTAAAATTATTTATAACATCCCAATTTTAATGAATTCGTTGCACCAAATGTATGGAGACTTTGCAAGTATTAGTGATTGACGTTGAAGTTCCTTGAAGATTTTACATTGTTTAATTCAACTTTGCTTTAATAAAATGCCTACACATTGTGCACTCTTAAGTTAGTCGATCGAACTCTATACTAACTAGGCAATGACATATTTGAATATACATGTACATACATGATGATCAACTGCATATAATACACAATAAATAGACCCACTAAATCCTACGGTGTGTATATGATTGAAAAATAAATAAAATTCTAAACCAATTTTATTTATTACAACAAGAGAAATGGGTGCATTGGTTATTAAAAAAAAATTATGAATAATTTGTATAGTCTAGTAACTTTAACATTCACATTAATAGTAATTTTTGAAAATAATAGAGCAAGAAAAATAACAAGTGATTTAAATAAAAAGAATTTGGGAGATTTATGTTTACTTAACAGATCAAGGGGTATTTTTAAGAGTTTGCTGATTGTAGGGCTAAATTTAGCCCGATAGTATAATGGTAGGGGTAAATTTGGTCCGATAGTATATAATTTGATCACTCCTCTCATGCGGACTCTTATTCGATGTCAATCGCTCAGCTTCTTTGTTTAATGAAGGCGCATACGAAGGTTAAATGTAGACAATATATAAAAGTAAAGGGGTATATTTGGCCCTTTTCCCCTTTTTATACTAGTTCTTTTTCTCTAATAAATTATCAATGCTTTCCGGTTTTCTAATATTAGTGTTTTGACATTCTAAATTTGTTTCAAAGTATTTTACTACATTTTTAAAAAAAATAATATATATTTTTTTCAATTCTATCCATATTTTTTCAGGTAATGGAGTGTTAATTTAATGAGCGTTATGGCGAGCAAAGTTGATGGGGTAAAAATGGGATCTTTACATAAATAGCTAGCCGGTTTCATTGTTTATTTTTTTTAGAAATATACATAGATTGTACTCTAATTGTACACGATTATACATATATTATTTTTATATTATACATTTATCGAATATTTTTAGTCTAAGCAATTAAATAAACAGCTATTTAGGTTAATTCTTCTAAAGAAAATGATACTCGCTGAACCATACATTGAAGCTAAACTCCTCAATTTTACTCACTTTCTCCCTTTATCACTTGATATGGCCCAACATATGCCCATATCATATTAGTAGTTAAGGAGAAAAAAAAGCATAAAATGACACTCTTCTCTTGTTTTTTCTTTTTTTGAAGAAAGGAGCACGTTGAGTGTGTGTCAAATGAGTGAGTTATTGACTTGATTTCTACAAGGAGGTAACTTAACTACTCATTAAAGAACATACTTTCTCACTAGTTTTCTTGAGCAAATTATGTCTTGCTTTTTTGGGAATTTTAAGTAAAACGAAAAGGGAATCACGTATTTTTGTTAGTGGCTGGTTAATTGTCGGTGGAACAAAAGGTGGGTCTTTCTCCTTTTTTTTTTTTCTTCTCATTTTCAATAATAACAAATTTGAATATTGGCTGAATTTGTGGGTCTAATTGCATGTAGATAGTAATGCATTTTTGCACACTTTCTTTTACGCACTTTGTTAGGAGCATATTTCTGCACTTTCTTTGAATCTTGAATTCCCTACCCCATGTGTAATACGGAGGCGTATCAAAAATTTAAATTTTACGGGTTCAACTTTTAAGATTTTTAGCATCGAACTTTTTATATTTTTAAGGCTATAGATTTATATGTATTATTTGTTGCAATTTTTATAGATTTTTACACATAAATTTATATTTCGCATCAAAAGTTATAAATTCAATTGAACTCGCCACCTTAATGCTACATGCGCCCCTGGTAATACCTGCCTAAATTCATTGAAGAACTATCAACAATATTGTTGGCATTTCTCTTACGATCTTACATAATTGCGGCTAATTAAAATTTAGATGTTTTTGGGTTCTCAATTTTAAAAATAGGTCCTTAAATATATATCTAAATATATTTATATTTGTTTCTCGCATATATAAGGTTTAGACAAAGTTGTGAACTCATGGTCGAATCCGCCACTGGCATTGGTTTAGCACACAAGTTTATGTTTTTTTAAGTAATGTTTGTAAGTTCTGTACTCTTGTGTTAATTGATATATAAATATAATTTTTAATTACAACCATATACCAATCTCAATTTATGCACTTCTTGTGACATTTAATCTAGATGTTTTCGTTTCAGAAGATGAGATATGATTTGGGTAAACAAAATTTGGATATGAGACATAAAGAACTGAGGTTTTCAACCTAGAAGTAAAATAATCTGAAAATTTTCCCTAATGAATTATGGTCCCACTTTGAGAGCCTTCTAGAAAGTCTAGGATTTATATTGTATTTAAGATTTAACGTCGTTTTCCAAAGTTTAATTGTCCTTATTGACTTTTTAATTCAATCTCGAATTCAAAGTTCAAACAAAGTTGTCCATATCTTTGCTTACATTTGCAGAATATTGGAATTATCTCGTAAAATTTCATGTGGTACTCAATTTTGCGCCACTTATTTAATTTGTACCCATTTTTTTTAAAATTAACTGAAACTCAATTTTTGAATAATTTCAAATACATACACTTTTTTCTTATTTTTTACTATTGTTTTCTTCTTAGTTGTAAAATGGGTTTGTTAAATTTATTTTGTTTTGACAATTTGATGATTGTGATTTGTTCTTTATGATATTTGAAAGTTATGTTTCATATTTGAGCTAATTTGGAGTAGATTTGGGCATTGAATCGTGTATTGGATTGTTGAAATTTGAAGAACAAGTTTATGTTTCAGAACTTAAGATGCGAAATCTGAAGTTGCATTCAATAGATTGGACTACTTAAGATTTAAATTTCTGAAATTACGTTTGAAAGATAGAAGAACTTCAGATTTGATGTCTGCAATGAAGAATGAAGAGATTGAACTACCTCAGATTCGAATTTCTGAAGTTGTATTTGAAAGATAAAAGAACTTCACATTTGATTTCTGAAGTTGCATTGAAAAAATTAAATTACTTCATATCCGAGCGGGTACATTTTACAAAATGTGGGTGTATGTGTGTGTGTGTGTGTGTGTGTATCATCACCTTGTATGCTACCTTATCCACGAAATTTCTTTCCGTCTTGCATTCAATGTTGCTGATCACGCTTAAAAATATGGAAGGAGATCTTTACATGTGATTCTTGGAGAAAAAGAAGCTTATTTATTTGGGTTTTCAATTTTTATACGTGCTTGGTTAGTTTTGGTAAGTTGAAACTTATTTGGGATACTTATGTAAGATTCTCATTGTACAATGATATAAATCTTTATGGACCAATGTGACACATCCTGACCCACAATACTATAGGTCAGTGTTCTTAACTCAACCTTGGGATGGGCTAATAGAAAATTGGATCCAAACGATGAGCACAGGCCCAACTTCTTTGTCCTAAGCTCCTATGCTTTTACCAGTTTGAAGAATTAACCCAAATAGCCGTCCACTTAATCTCTTAAAATAAAAATAGTCGGTGAATATATAATATATGTATAATTCATGTGTAATCTATGTATAACTATGTATAATCAATGTATTATCTATATATATCGGCTAAAAACGGTAAACATTAAAGGGAAACTATCAGCTATGTCCATTTATAAGTAGTACAAAAATTGGCCAATTCATTAAATATTACTAATATTAGCTAAATGTTATTAATATTAGCCAATTAGCTATTTGTAGCCAAAAAAAGGTCAAATCTTTGCTTTCTTTTGTGTGAGTGTTATTAGAATAGATTTGGTACATCTTAAGGAGTTTGAATGTTAGTTTTGGGATGATTTGGTGGAGTTTTGAGGTGGATTGAATTAAAAATTCGAAGTAGAAGATAAACATGAAAAAATGAAGTGTATCATATTTGTATCAAATGTGTATGACATCTATATCCACGTATATTGCATCGGAAAATTTTTTTGAACTCGATTTTAACTAAGAATTTTGATACCAAATAGTCCAAATCACCTCCACTCTTCCTCAAATTTTGTATATGGACTCATCTATGCGTTTTCAATGAATTTCAACCATACCCATTAATATATATATATATATATATATATATATATATATATAGAGCTTAGATTTTTGGAATCTTGTATATATATCATCATCTTGTTTGCTACCTTATCAACAAAATTTTCTTTCCGTCTTGCATCTAATGTTGCTAATCATGCTTAAAAATACGAAAGGAGATCTTTGCATGTGATTCTTAGAGAGAAAGAACCTTATTTATTTGGGTTTTCAATTTTTATATGTGCTTGGCTAGTTTTGATAGGTTGGAACTTATTTGGGATATTTATGTAAGATGCCCATTGTACAATGATATAAATCTTTATGGGCCAATGTGATACATCCTGGCCCATAATACTATAGGCCAGTGTTCTTAACTCAATCTTGGAATGGGGCTAATAGAAAATTGGATCCAAACGATGAGCACAGGCCCAACTTCTTTGTCCTAAGCTCCTATGCTTTCACCAGTTTGAAGAATTAACCCAAATAGTCGTTCACCTAATCTCTTAAAATAAAAATAACTGATGAATATATAATATATGTATAATTCACGTGTAATCTATGTATAACTATGTATAATCAATGTATAATCTATATATATCGGCTAAAAATGATACATTAAATTTGACCGACTATTTGTGTAGCAAACACTTCAAGTTTCAACTTTTTCTGTATGAGGGAGTCTCATACTTGGATTGGAGCGTAAGAATTAGAGTTTAAAACCAAGGATTATGATAGGATGGATAGAATCTCCGAGGTCTCGGGTTTGAACACCAAAAATAAAAAAATTCCTTATAGAAAATGCTTTCTCTCTTTCTATGGGCCTTACGCAAATTCAGATTAGTCTGGCACCCAATGCAGGTAGGGGACATCGGATGGGAGAACCAATTAAAAAAAAGGAGCTTAAGCATCCTATAATTTTTCGTCATTTAAATTTTTGTTGAAGGAACAAATAGCAATTTTATATGCAACCATCAAGACAATTGTTGGGGGAGGGGG
>MCJB01031222.1:25348-75930 GCA_002018475.1 Nicotiana obtusifolia
GGGGAGGGGGAACCAAGACACACTTGTCTTTGAGGAATGTTGTAAATTCACATATTACTCTACATAGAACAGTGTAATTGATCATAGCAAAAACTGCTGAATTTTTCGAAAACAATGTGAAGATCTCAGCTTGTCAAAAGTACCAAAATAGTTTTGGAAAAAGAACTTACACGTACGCAGTGCATGCAACGGGTAAGTATATCCCTAGTACAGCATCTCCTACCTTAATTTTACTTCAAACGTTCAGCTTAATCGGAGCTTAGCTGAACAAGAAGCGAGTACACTTTTACTCTCCGATTACATTAACACATTAGGCTATCTCTCAGTTATTTGAAGAAGGAAGGCGCTAAGATTGTATAAATGCAAAATATCAAAAAGGATCAGTTGAGTCTATTTTCCAATCTGGAGTTTCTCCGGGAATGGATTTCAGCAGCCCAGCTTTTTCCTATTTCTGTTTGAAATTTTCCTGCATGTCAATATATATATTACAATGTCAAGAAAGAACTCAATGACGGGCAAGAAAAAGAACTCATTTTTTTCCAAAGCTGAATTAAAGGGTCACTTACCTGCAGTTGAAAGGAAAAACTCGTCCAGCACCTTTCCGTGTTCTGTCATAAACGAAGGTCTATCGGTAAAAGGAACAGAAAGGAGAACATGTAGAAGATTGTAGAAAATCATGCTGCATCAAATGTAATATGACAACCTGTTTTTAAAAGCTGTTATATAGGTAAAAAGCTGTTATAGCTGGTAAATATAACATGAAAAATCAGTTCCAAAAAAAAACTTGGCTTTGATAGTAAAATGTTGTTATATAGGGTGACTGTTATGGAGAGGTCCAATAAATGACTCATCCAGGAACCTTTAAAATTTCAATACACTTTACTGCAGAAAGAAATTAAATATTTTTAGCTGCATTTCTGTTAGTACTTCTACGCTCAAGGGGTGACACAAGTGGTGACAGTGAGACTGATCGGTAAGCTGCAAGAATATTTAAAACCAAGTGATGACTATCTATGGTCCTGATAGACAACAAATTGGAGAAGGAACAACTTCGCAAAATTAGTTTGACAACAAATTGGAGAAGAAACACCTCCATTAAGTTAGTTTTACGGCCCCTTTTGTCATTTGATACACGGATCAACTTTTCACTTCGATTTTCTATCGGCAGTCTTAAATGAATCAACAAGGAATTGCTATAGTAAAGCGGACATTTAACTGCCAACTACATGCAGCCCAAACAACTTGAATGGTTAAATCACTTTAGAGGGTCTTAGGCATCTAACTCTCAGGAGAGAAAAGGATGTATCAGTGACCTCTAAATACAGGAACAAAGCCTTAATTATACAAGGTATGCCAAAAGCATAAGACCATATGGAAATCAGTGAGAAGCACAAAGAAGAAAAAGAATTTCAGCAAAAATTATAGGTTCTTATATTTTAACTTAATTCATTGGAGAAGAGTTATTTACCTGATTCATATTCCAATGCCTGCAGAATCATTTCAACCTGGAGAAGATTGGGAAAATGGTGAAACGATCAGATACTATATGATCTAATGACCTACTGAAATGATAAGAACCAACTCGATATTTTTCAATTACGGATGCAAGACTAACAGGATGGAAGACAACACAGAAGCGGTGTAATTCAACAATCACTACAAGGAAAGATGCATGAATAGGATCAAGTGTGGTCGTTGGTAACCAAGATAAGCATACACACCAATTTTCCGGAGGATGAGATATGCAACATGAAATGAGCATGTTCGCAACTGCTCCAACTGTTTCCGGCGGAGGATATACACTAACTTTAAAGAAGGCATAGTTGAAAGAACCAGTGATTGATAAAGAGTACTAAATTAATATTTTAATAATGAATTGCATGCTACTGGCTTTGGAAACCCAAACTTCGACCAGAAAGAAATTATTATATCCGAGACGTGACACTCTTTCCTGAAGATTATACTTAAGTAAAAGATGAAGCTAGTTTTCATACCTTGTCAAAATCTTTTACAAGATTGGCCTCTAATGAAGCATTATTTTCATACTCTTGCCACAGTTCTTTAATCTCTTCAGCTGGAACATTATAAAGCATGACATTAGAAATGCAATAAAAAGTATGTTTTTTTTTAAATGAGTATGATATGAAATACAAATAAACCTTGTTGATATGTAAAAACCATAAGGGAATACCTCTCATCCCTCCACCAAGAATTTTGCACATTTCATTCAAGGCAGCTTGCTCACGTCTGCTTTTCTCAGCCTTAGGCACACCATCGGATGGAGTTATATCTCCAACAATTGCTACAACATTTTAAAATTCTCATCAAATGCAAAAATAAAAATAAAAATAAAAAACATGGTGAAAATCCTCCTCCTCAGCCCCCATACAACCAAAAGAAAAAGAAGACAAAGCTAGCAATAGAAAACACCAGAGAAAAATTTAGAAGGTGGTAAACGTAATTTCTACAACAAAGAATACAATCCCTATTAGAAGTTTGCTAATACGTGTACAAAGATCAACCAATAAACACACTAAACACTAGCAGGTGCATAGCCTCCCCCCCCCCCAAAAGAAAAAAAAAACTGCCCTTTTTCTTCTTTCTTTTGTCTATGGTTATTTATGGTGTCTTATCCATCTTTATCTTTTTGTATTCTTGGTGGGTATAGTTGCTTTTTCTCGCAGCAGCGACCGCTAAAAAGCACCATAATTTGCATGCTTGGATTTATCATTTCATTTTTTGTTTTTATTGCTTCTGAAATGAATACTATATTCATCATCTTGATACTGGATTAATCATATAAAAATGTAGTCGCTGCAAATAATTTAGCCTACAAGTCGAAAACGGGAAAAGCTCTCTTAGAAAGATACTTTTGTGTTTTGAGGAAATACCTTCAGCAATGTCATGAACAATGGCCATCTTAATGCACCTGTTACATAAATCAAGTCGCAATTAACTTGGATGAAGCAAAAAGATGAACATAAGCATCAAGAAAGTAACACGCTAGAACGAGCATAGAGATCATGTTTGCATGGACAAACTTCAGGCTTCTCTGTAAGAACAACACACCACATTTGAGCAATCAACACGAACAGCAGCCTAGGTTCTACCAAGGCAATTCTATGTTGGTAGATACAGCAGATTACATCATTCAGATCTCATATAACTTCACCATGATCCCTTGGTAAACAAAAACTTCAAAAAATTTCATTAGACCACTTAATGGTATTATCAGCCGAATTAGCAAACCAACGGGCTAAAAGACCCCTTTGGTTAGTGCAATATTCTCAACTTGTTCTAGCAACATGTAATTCAGTAAACTTCAATCAAAACGCAAGAACAACATAGAAAATTCTCCACAAAGTTATCCGTATTTTAGCTTTTCTTAGCAGATGCATTAGAAGAGAAATCAGATATAAGTTCCATTAAGATTTCTCATTAATCTGCATGAACATTCTAATCACTGTAAATGCTTGGAAAAATGTTAGTAATATATAAGTAACATTTCTTTGCCCTACGTTTCGAAAAGAAATTTAGGCATATGCGCACTTGGCTGCTTATCCTCTTCTTTTGCATCACAAGAAAACAGAGACAGTCACAACTGCTCCCACCTGAGAATGAAGAAGTTTGGAAAACCACGGCGAGCAACCTTTAACCCCCTTATTCCCCCTACATTTTGCTAGCAACACAGCAGAAGCAACAACAAAAATATCAACAAATTTGAATCAAAATAGCAAGTTCTATATCAGTTATATTAAATCCAACCTTTCCCTGTTAACATCGGGAAGGTCACTAGCGATCAAAGCCATCACGGACATTAGGTACATATGATCAGCAATAGATTCAGAAC
Organism: Nicotiana obtusifolia; assembly: GCA_002018475.1. Taxonomy (NCBI): domain Eukaryota; kingdom Viridiplantae; phylum Streptophyta; class Magnoliopsida; order Solanales; family Solanaceae; genus Nicotiana; species Nicotiana obtusifolia. Next base: position 29,199 of record MCJB01031222.1, read on the forward strand.
CTTTTATCCCATGATTTACCCATCCCTTCCGCTTTTGGGTCTACAAAACAAGTAGAGATGCGCGTTATACTTCCCAACCAAACATTGTGGCAAACTTTGGATGCATCCTAGTCAAACTGAATGTAGAGCACAGACAAAATGCAATACAAAAAAAAAAAAAAAAAAAAAAAAAAAAGTACAATCAATCATTAAGACAGCATTGCACAGCAAATAGAGGTCAACTGAAAAAGACCTGCAGGAGAAAAATGGATGACATTATTCTGATTTTAACTCAATTTATAAAATGTACTACTAAAATTTTGTCCAAGACAACACCCTCAATTGCCTACATGAGTTTGAATAATCAGATAGCTTCAGGCAGAGAAAACTGCTGAGAAGAGACATTTTTTTCAGTTGGAACAAAAAATATACCATCCCTCCCTTCGGCATTTCCTATTAAAGATTAACTGCTCATTTAGCAAAGCTTAAGTTTGTGGTTCTGGTTCTGGTTTTGGCTGGTGACCACTTTACAAGATTTATCAGTGTTTGAGCCAACTTGAGCTCCGGTTACAAATGCTACAATCTACCACATAGCGCAAGAAAGTTATTATGAACTGCACTAAACCAAACACAAAGCAACCCATAAAAGAGACCTCTTTTACTTCTTAAGTGTATTGATACATATTTGACCAGGATAGCCTAATGTCTAAACTCAATGCCATTTTTATTATAACAGTAATGTCGTGGCCAACTTCTCACACCTCGACTAATCCACTCGACAACTTGCTATGCCCTACAAGTAAAGATTTTAGATAAACTTCCTGTCAAGATTGGCTCACGTTGAGTGTTGCAGCTGGGGTTCACACCTAAGTTCTCCAGGTTGCTACTCCTATGTCTTAACCACTCAGTCATCCCATTGAAGAACCTTTCATTAGATTTTGATTACTTAAACTTTTCTTTGTTAAGATGGTGGTGTCCAAGCCAGCTTGCGCGCACCTCAACTATTTCACCCAGTACTTGCTAATTTGTTACCTTCCACCACCACAGGGTACCGAGTAATTTGCCTACCAACGCTAAGGCAGATGGGAAGAAATCAACCGAGTATTTTTTTTGGATTCCTTATACTTAGAAGTTTTGAAAGCCTAGATACCACAAAAGTGCATTTTTTTACTTCATCAAACTATAACCTTTCAAATAAATTCAGCCCAAGTTGCCAAATTCCGAAGTTTTCCCCACTTTAACCCCTTAACAAGCATGCCAGTTCTCCATTCTGCAGCATAAACTAATGAACATGCACATTTGTGTATTAATACGTAAAATTTCTAAAAGATCACAATATATCACATCGGTGTAATGTTATCACAAGACACTTACCATTTATTAGAAATTACCAATGCTATTCAATAGAGTTACCTGTGATTACCTTGTAAGCATCGGATTTCTTGAATATATTTTCACCGTCAGTGTACAAAACTTAAACTCAAAAAAATTAAAAAGTACATGAAAAGCACAAAATTATTCACATGCAATGATACATTTACCTTAAGACTATGACACAAAGTGAGAAAATCAATGGCATTAGAAGGAGAAGACGAAACTTCAGCACTTTCATCCAAAGAATCAACCTTTGTTGACCCGGACCCGAAACTAGTGATACTCGGATCCAAATTCACTGAACCCGAAATGGGTTTTTTGGAACAAGCAGAAATAAGGTTTGAACATTGAGAATGGGGCAAAAACGGAAGCTTATTTAAAGAAATCCGGTGAAGTGGTGGGAAAGAAGAGTAATGGGTTGATGAAGATGAAAGGAAAAGGGAATTTGGATTGGCTTTAGCTGCTGCCATCATTGTAATAAGATTGTAAGATTTGGGAAATTTTTTCGTTTTGATTGGTTTTTGATCTTTTGATGGTTTTGTTTTCCTGGTTTGTTGTTTGGGCAAACGAAAGAGAAAAAAGGTTGGAAGGTCCGAAACAAAATTGGGACTTTGTTTTGGGGGCATTTAAGGCCATCTCATCTTTCTCTAGGGAAAAAAAAAAATAACAATAATAATAATAGTAATAAATTTTAAAAAGTAATTTTTTCCCACTTTAACAGTCAACATCTGCTAAAGTTTAAGAATCTCATATTTAAAGTGATAATACATCTTACATTTTAGGTAGCTCGGTGCACTAAACTTTTGTTATGTGCGAAATTCGAAAAAGAATTAGAACACAAAAATCTATATAATAATTAAGTGATGAAAATTTATGTAAAATAAGTAGGACTTAAGTTCATTATAAACATCAGAAAATGTAATACAACAAGGACTTGCACAAAGAAAATAACTAATCAATTACAATTGACACAAGGAGAGAATTTTTTCATGTTACGTGATATGAATATCTTTTTAACATAAGGGTCATCCTTTATAATAATATTTTATTATAATGGCCAAATTAGAATTGATTTTTCTTGTTATGTTATATTAATATTTTGATATAGCGGCCAGAAATGTCCGGACAAATAACATTGTTAGGTTTGATAGTATATGGTATGGTTCAATCAATCAAGAGAGGAAAGAGCCTAAGACTTTAGGTTAGGCTGGTCTCATCATTCACGTAATTTTCTCGTCCATCGAATGGTCATATGAGTACACATTCGATTAGCGAATAACAAATGACAAAATCGTTCAACCTGACTTTTCTCAAGAAAAATATTTAACAGTTGACGCCTATTAATTCGGTTAAAGTCTCCATCTTGCATGCTAAGAGATGGACCATATTATTATTATAGTTTTACTAAAAGAAATAACTCTACACTACTAAACTTTTCATTATAGAAATTGGCATTGAACCATCGTTTAATGTCTTGCCATATGAAAAAAAGGCTATAATACTCTATTTTTTTCCATGAAAAAAGGAGTTCAAAATTTTCAAAATCCGACTAATTTGATCTTTCGAAGTTTGGATCTATACTTCAAAAGATTTAACAGAGTTTCAATATTACAATTGTGTTTAGCTATAAAGTTTTTTAATCTAAAAGCATCGAGGAGAAAATATTTGAAGAATCCCTCGTAGAGTGCAACTATTATGGTTTATGGTCCTTGATCTTACATGAGTTTGTGGACTTTCTTTTTCCTTGGAACAAAATCTGAAGTGAACACGGTAGTTTTCTCTCCCTATAGAAATTTTGAGTAATTCAATTTTATTTGGATAATAATTGGATTGGTTTTGCTTCTTTTTTTTATTAAAAAAAATAAAAATATCATAACGCGTTATATTTAAAAGGTTTTATTAATTTGATCAGACTAGTTATTCTCATTCAGAAGTCTTAATAAAACTCGTGGCCTAAAGCCAAATTTTGATAAGGGACCTTAATTTTTTTTCTATAGTATAGTTATCTTCCAAAATATAGTATTAATATTACATTAGTTCCTTTTTTCTTTCTTTCTTTTTGTCTATAGTGTAGTTATCTTATAAAATATAATATTAATATTCACATTGGTAGGAAAATTCAAGTTAATAAAATATTCGCCACGTATTTACAATTCGTCGTGTTGGATATTATTGTAAAATATGTTATTTATCAATATGAAGATTTGAGTATCTTAATTCAAAGTTCTAAAATATTTCTATTGTTAAAAAATAGATAGTCCATTTTTATAAGGATTTAGTATTTTTTTTCTTTTTTCTATAAACTTCAATATTGTCGAAGCAGAAATAAGATAATAAATCCACAACTAAAAATATTTTTGGGGCCCCAAAATTTAGGGGGGCCTAAAACACTATCTAGAGATATAGAACAGTACAAATAACTGAAGGGAAGGAGAGTCAAGGTCTGCGGATGCCAAAGCAACTACCTTGAGAATCTCCGAACTGATAAAAGCTCCGAAATCAGCAACCACCGTACTCGAAAGTACCTGGATCTGCACATGAAATGCAGGGTGTAGTAGAGTACAACCAACTCAATAAGTAACAAGCTTAACCTTGAACTGAAAGTAGTGACGAGCTCAATAGGCACAACCCAAATATGGATATAATAGAGCAGGAATGTAGACATGCTTTCAAGTAAAGTAGTTTAAGCTGAAAACAGGTAAAATGTGCCAAGTATAACTGGGATGAGGAATTACACATCTCTATATCTGCATATCAATTATGTATGCCATAGTAATGCAATGCAGTGATAAAAATCATGTGCATCCTCTATGAGCATCAATTAAATCAGTCATCCCATCCACTTAATCCTCATAGTCACTCATGCCTCACAGTTACTCAGTCCTCACAATCACTCAATCGTCCCAAATCACTCGGCTCTCGCGCTCAGCACTCGCACTCAGTAGGTACCTGCGCTCACTGTAGGCATGCAGACTACGGAGGGGCGGATCCAGCCGAAGTGCTATAATAAGCTAATCATGGCATGAATCAAATAAACATGCTGCGGCGTGCAGCCTGATCCCATAAATATCCTCACAATCAGACCCTCGGCCTCACTCAGTCATCAATCTCTCTAGTCTCTCGGGCTCACAAGTATCATTATAATCAACCTAAATAATGATGATATGATGTATCAATATATATATGGTAAAAGAGACTGAGATATGATATGAAATTAATAAATATGACTGCGTACAAAATTTCATATTAAACAAGTAATTCAGCAGCAATACGACCTTTGTGGGTCCCAACAGTACCATCATATAGCCTAAGCATGGTTTCTAACATGAATCACGACTCATTTGCTCTAATACATGGAGCATATATGGACAATGACAAGATTACTAAGCTACACAGTTCCACAGAATTGATTTGAACATAATTTCTACTGTGCACGCCCACACGCCTGTCACCTAGCATGTGCATCACCTTCACACCGATCACATGACACGTATTCAGGGATTCATACCCTCAGAATCAAATTTAAAACTATTACTTACCTTAAATCGCGCAAATCCCTACTCCAATATGCCCTTGCCTCGCGAATTGGTCTCCGAACGCCTCGAATCTAGCCACAAACAGTTCGATACAACAACACAAGCTATATGAATCAATTCCATCTGAATGCTCATATGGAGACCGATACCGTCTCCCATACAAAGCCTCATATGGAGCCATCTGAATGCTCGATTGGTAGCTGTTGTTGTAGGCAAACTCTGCAAGCTGCAGAAACTGATCCCAAGAATCCTCGAAATCTATAATACAAGCACGTAGTATATCTTCCAATATCTAAATAATGTGCTCGGACTGTCCGTCCGTCTGAGGGTGAAATGCTATACTCAACTGACCTGTGTGCCTAACTCTCGTTCCAATACTCTCCAAAACTGTGATGTAAACTGCGTGCCCCGATCTGAAATGATGGACACTGGCACACCATGAAGGCGAACAATCTGGCGGATATAAATCTCAGCCACCACTCTGAAGAGTAAGTAGTTCCAACTGGAATAAAATGCGCGGAATTGGTCAACCGATCCACAATCACCTAAATAGCGTCAAACTTCTTCGAAGTTCGTGGGAGCCCAACTACTAAATCCATGTTGATACACTTCCATTTTCACTCTGGAATCTCAAGTATCTGAAGCAATCCGTCCGGTCTCTAATGCTTGATAGTAACCTCCTTGGCATCACCGTGCTGAACCGTGTCTTTAAGGACAAGCAATTGGGGATCATCATACTGACGCTCTTTGATGCGGTCATACAAGGAAGACCGAGAAACCACACAAGCTAGAACCCGACTGGGCTCCGAAACATCTAATCTCACGACCTGATTGGCTAACAGGAATAAAAGCAAGACTACCCATACTCACCGCCTTTCTACTCAAGGCATCGGCCACCACATTGGCTTTCCCGGAGTGATACAGAATGGTAATATCATAGTTCTTTCGCAGCTCCAACCATTGTCGCTGCCTCAAATTTAGATCCTTTTGTTTGAATAACTGTTGTAGACCCCGGTGATCCGTAAATACCTCACAAGACACACCATAGAGATAATACCTCTAAATCTTCAATGCATGAATAATAGTTGCCAATTCCAAGTCATGAACCAGATAGTTCTTCTTATGAGGCTTCAACTGGCGCAAAGCATAAGTAACCACTCTACCTTCTTGCATCAATACACCCAATACCAATCCGAGAAGGATCACAATACACTGTATAAGAACCCGAGGCTGAAGGCAAAACTAGAATTGGAGTTGTGGTCAAGGCAGTTTTGAGCTTCTGAAAGCTCTCTTCACACTCATCCGACCACCTGAATGGAGCACCCTTTTGGGTCAATATGGCCAAAGGCGCTGCAATGGATGAGAAACCCTCCACAAAGCGACGATAATAACCGGTCAAGCCGAGTAAACTCCGAATCTCACTAGCTGAAGATGGCCTGGGCCAACTCCGAGCCACCTCTATCTTTCTCGGATCTACCTCGATCCCCTCACTAGACACCACGTGCCCTAAGAACGCCACTGAACTGAGCCAAAACTCACACTTGGAGAACTTGGCATAAAGCTTCTCCTCCCTCAACCTTTGTAATACAATCCTCAAATGCTGAGCATGCTCCTCCTGGCTACGGGGGTATACCAAGATATCATTAATAAATACTATGAAAAACAAGTCAAGATATGGATGAAATACATTGTTCATGAGATGCATAAATGCTGCTGGGGCGTTGGTCAACCCAAAAGACATCACAAGAAATTCATAGTGACCATATCGGATCCTAAATGCCGTCTTTAGAATATCCAAATCCTGAATCTTCAATTGGTAATACCCAGACCTCAAATCGATATTAGAGAACACCCTCTCTCCCTGAAGCTGGTCGAATAAATCATCGATTTGCGGCAAAGGATATTTGTTCTTGATTGTAACTTTATTCAACTGCCTGTAGTCGATACACATCCGCAAAGTACCATCCTTCTTTTTTACAAATAGAACTGGTGTGCCCTAAGGCGACACACTAGGCCTAATAAACCCCTTATTAAGAAGTTCCTGAAGTTGCTCTTTCAATTTTTTCAACTCATCTTGTGCCATATGATATGGAGGAATAGAGATGGGCTGAGTGCCCGGCACCAAATCAATACCAAAATCAATATCCCTGTTGGGTGGCATACCTGACAGGTCTACAGGAAATACATCCGGAAAGTCTCGCACTACAAGAATAGAATCAATAGTATGAGCGACAACAGCAACATCTCTCATAAAGGCTAAATATGACAAACACCCCTTCCTCACCATCCTTTGGGCCTTCAAATATGAAATCACTCTACTGGGAACATAATCTAGAGAACCTCTCTACTCGATCCTCGACAACCCTGCCATCACGAACGTCACAGTCTTAGCGTGACAATCAAGAATAGCATGAAACAGGGACAACTAATCCATACATAAAAACACGCCGAAATTGACTATACTAAGCAATAAGAGATCAACTCTAGTCTCCAATCCCCCAATACTCACCACCCATGACCGATACACACGATCCACAATAATAGTATCTCTTACCAGTGTAGATACATGAACAGGTGAGAGTAAGGACTCACAGGACATATCCAAATAACGAGCAAAGTAGGATGAGGCATAGGAATAAGTAGAACTAGGGTCAAATAATGTGGAGGCATCTCTGTGACACACTGAAACAATACTCGTGATCACTACATCTGAAGCAACAGCCTCTGGCCTGGCAGGAACAGCATAAAATCGAGCCTTACCACTACCTGATCGGCCTCCCCCTCTAGGGCGACCTCTAGCTGCCTAAGCCCCACCCTGAGTTGGTTGAGCGGGTGATGAAGTAATTGGTGCAGAAGTCATAACCTGACTTCTCTACTGAACTTGACCTCCCAATCGACGGGGATATTGTCACCACACATGCCCAAACTCCCCGCACTTGAAGCAACTCCCTGCTGGTGGTGGGGACTAAATCGGACCCCGAGAACCAGAATGACTGCTAGAATGACCTAGTAAAGATTAACCCTGAACTGATGGAGTACGGGATGAACTCTAAGCTGGGAGAACACTAAGAGATGACTAACTCGGACGAGCACTGTAGGAATCATGGCTAGCTGATGCACCACGATGACTATGACGATTCATCTGAGTGGGCCTATAAGGACGACCCCTGCTGTGGTAGGATTGTTCCCCAGAAAGAACTTCGCTGAAACCACCTGAACCACAAGATCTCTTGGCCTCCCTCTCCTCACGCTCCTGATTGTGGAAAAACTCTAGCCATCGAGCAATATCAACCACCTCGTCGAGCTTAGCATCTGCTATATTCTCCAAAGTCATAACAAAATGCAACTGATAGATGAGGCCATAAATGAACGTCCTAATCCTCTCCCTCTCAATGGGAACCAACCAAACTGCATGACAAGCCAACTCTGAAAACCTCATCTCATACTGGGTCACAGACATACCCTCCTAATGTAGCTGCTCGAACTACCTGCGTAGCTCCTCCCTACGGGTCCGTGGCACAAACTTCTCCAAGAAGAGAACGGAGAACCCATGCCATGAAAGTGGTGCAACACCGACTAGCCTGCTCCTCTCATAGGCCTCCCACCATATGAAGGTATCTCGATAGCTTAAAAGTAGTAAAGGAGACCCCACTAGTCTCCAGAATACCCGCCGTATAAAGAAGTACCTATCCAAAGAGTCCTGAGCATCCTCTGAGTCCGCCACATTGAATGATGGAGGCCTGAGCCTCCCAAACCTCTCTAGCGAAGGTTGGTTCTAATATCAGTATTGAGGAACTTTGGCTTCTCAGAATGGTGGATGGAGGCCATAAGGAGGCTAATCTCAGATGTATGGTACACAATTATAGTTAATGGAGCAAGAAGGGGTTTCTTTATTTCTTAACAAGGGCTAAAGCAAGGTGATACACTATCACCATCCTTGTTTATACTGAGAGCAGAAGTCTTGTCGCGCTTGCTGAATAATATGTATGATAACCCTAGATTTGTCCCTTTCTCTATGAATACTAGAGGGCCCAAAATTAATCACATAGCCTATGCAGATGACATAGTCATCTTTAGTGGAGGTAAAGGCAAATCTTTGAAACTTGTCATGAAGCAGGTGAGACTTTATGAGAAAAAGCACAGGGCAGAAGGTCAATAAAGATAAGAGCTTCTTTTGTACTTCACCAAAGGCCTTAACTTCAAGAGTAACAAAATGATTGATAGTACTGGCTTCAAGCACAAGTAGTTTCCTTTCACTTACCTGGGGTGCCCTCTATATGTAGGAAGGAATAAATTGTCAATTTTTGATGATTTGCTGAACAAAATCATAAAGAAGATACATGGATGGCAAGGAAAGCTTCTATCTTATGGTGGCAAGATTACTCTGATCAAACATGGTTTACAAGCTATCCCTACATATACCCTTGCGGAAATGCACCCCCTAAAGGAACTTTAAACTGATAGAGAAACACTTTGCAAGATTCTTTTGGGGAATTGGAGATGAAAAAGATAAATATCACTTGAGCTTGTGGGCTAACCTATGCTGGCCGAAGGAAGAAGAAGGTATTGGATTGAAAAGACTAGAGGTCATTAGTGGCTCATTTGCGTACAAAAGATGGTGGAACTTTAGGACACAATAATCACTGTGGTCCTCATTTATTAAGGCTAAATATTATAGCAGAAGCCACCCAGTAGCAAAGGCTAAGGTGGCTAAACAATCGCATTCATGAGCAAAACTGATGCAAGTTAGGGACAAGGTAGAAAAACATATCATATGGAAGGTGCAAAAAGGTGGAACTAAATTTTGGTGGGACAACTGGTCTACCAAGGGAGCCTTAGCACTCTTCATTCCTACTGAGTCAAGAGCTGCTAAAGATACTGTACAGGATTACATCATAGAAGGTACTTGGAATTACGGAAAATTGGCAAACATACTTCTCACGGACATTGTTCAGCAGATTGCCATCATACCCATTGGGAAGACTTGCCAAGTGGACTATGCAACATCGGGACCAGGAGAGGATGGCCATTTCTCTACCAAGTCTGCTACTCAACAATTGATTCAGTATAGGCAAACAAATAACATCAGAAGCAAGGTATGTCACTCACATATACCTTTCAAAATCTCTTTCTTGGTGTGGAGATTGGTCCAAAAGAAAGTACCTTTTGATGACACAATTGGAAGGTTTGGAATAAACTCTATGTCCATGTGTTTCTATTGCAATGTCAAAATGAGAGAAACTATCCAGCATGTGTTCATGGATAGTGAAGCTGCATTACATTTGTGGAAACTCTTTGGAGGTATTTTAGGTAAACAGTGAATGATAAGCTAAGTAGATGGTGGAGAACTAACTCAAAAAATACTGTACATAAGTTGGTCCTGCAAATAACTCCTATTGTAATCTGCTGGAGTTATGGAGGCAGAGGTGTTTTTGTAAATACGATGGACAAAAAAAGATGTGGCACAGAAGAATGGAGCATCAAATATGGTGAACAGTTCAACTAGCTACAAGTTTGACTTTCCTAAATTGCTCATTGGAAAATACTTGGGGCGAGCTCTGTGATATTGTGGAGAGGCTAAGACCTACTCCCAAATGGAAAATAGTAAAGTGGATAAAGCCTCCCAATGGCATTGTTAAAATCAATACTGATGGAAGCTTTGCTAGGGAGAAGGCTGGAATTGGAGGCATCGTTAGAAATGAGCAGGGAATGATGATCATGGCCTACTCCATGCCAATTTCGTGTTCTAGTAACAACCAAGCAGAGGCACTAGTTGAAAATTTTGGAATCCAATGGTGTTTGCAAAATGGATTTCAATAATGCATTCTTGAGATCGACTCCTTGATCATCGCAGATATGCTGAAGATGAGAAGCACTAGAAATCTGAAGCCCAAAGTAGTGATTGATGATATATCACAGATCCTGGCCCAAGTTAATTGCATTATTTCATAGCTAACTATTAGACCCCCGAGTTCGGACTTAGACACATGCGGGCAAGGTCAGTGTCAAGGGCTTGTACATTGCCCCTTGACATGGGCCAACGTTGGTGATGGAAGAAATGTGCGGGGTTGCATGCCTATGGCATGGTGTGCAGCTAAATTAAGTGCTTGGGTGTTGGCAAGGCAGCTTGACGAATGTAAGTGGCACGGACAGGCTCATGGCACCAGATGGGCATGCGTGCAAGCAGTGGGCTGGCTGAGGCCAAGACAGATGGGTAAGGCAAAGTGGCGACATGATGTTGGCATAGCATTTGGATGAAGATGGGCGAAAAATATTCTAAGTGTTGGGCAAATCCATGAGGAGCAAATCGGGCCAAGGAATGCACATGTCACATGGAGCATGCGCGCGACACATGCATCGATTATGCAGTGTGCGCGGCATGTGCGACGGTTGAGGCTAGTTTTTGAAGACTTGGCCCATATAGGCGAGATGCTAGATTAGAATAGGGAAACCATGATCCCAATGTAACTGCTGGCACATGCCATGCATGCCCCTCCCTTTGTAACTGGTTGTAACTGTCCCTGGCAGATTTTATATGTAACCTGAATTTGGCTAAGGTATGGATCAGTTTTTGTAAGCCTCCAAATTAGTGAGTTCTTTTGTACATTTGTGAGATAATAAAAAGGTTGGGCGTTGCCCGTAAACATTATGTGTGCTTTTCATTTTTCTTGACCTGAAATTAAATTTAAGTGTCAAAAGTGAACGTGTGGGCGTAAAGGCTGAAGTTGGCTGTGACGCTGACTGCCGGACAGTGGTGATGCTGAAAAAAATCACCCCTGTTTCAACTGGTATCAGAGCCAGGTTATGTTGTTGAAGCAATGGCTGGCGGAATACGTACTATGAACTGAAGGAAAGAGTGGCGGCTTTGGAGGCGCTAGTGGGAATGGCTGAAAACGCTGAAAAAGTGACTTCTTTAATCAGTCGCATTCATGGCTTGAACACAGAACTTGCTCACTTTCGTGAGATCATGACCAGAAGAACCACAGGCTATGACGAATTTCGCGAAGAGGCCTTGGTTCAGATCGAGGATCTGAGGAAGGAAAACAAAAATTTGAACTTGGAAGTGGTGGTGCTGCGCAGGGCTATGGCGGGTGCTGGTCAAGTCCATGAGGCAAAACGTTCCAAGGTGAAAATTCTTGAGCCTAAGGCCTTTACTGGTTCGAGATCAGCCAAGGAATTAGAAAATTTTCTATGGGATATGGAACAATATTTTACAACTGCTCGTATTGCTGAAAACGACAAATTAAGTATCACCACTATGTACTTGACCGGTGATGCGAAATTGTGATGGAGAACCAGGGATGCGGAAGATATGAGTGCTGGTAGGCCTAGGATTGATACGTGGGCCAAATTGAAGAAGGAAATGCGTGACCAGTTCCTTCCTAGCAATGCATCCTAGATTGCTAGAGATGAAAAGATTTGGGAAAACCGGTTCTGTTCGTGATTATATCAAGGAATTTACTTCTTTGATGTTAGATATCCAAAATATGTCGGATGAAGATAAGTTACATAACTTCATTTTCGGAATGCAAAGCATGGGCCCAAAACGAACTTAGGAGACAAAACGTGAAAGATCTCCCAAGTGCAATTGCAGCGGCATATTCGTTGGTAGATTTTCACTCAACACAAGTTCCATATGAAATTCCTACTTCTTCTAAGGCCAAGAAAAATCCTGAAAAGAAGGGGGAGTGGAGGAAGGAAGGGCGGGAAGAAGGGACTGACAAAGGAAAGGCTGTTATAGATGCTGGAAATCCAAAGAACAAGAGAAATTCAGCAAGTGACAAAAGTTGCTGGACTTGTGGAGAGCTTCACTTGGACAAAAGTTGTCCAAATCTGGAAAGGGTAAATGCTATGCTTGTAGGGAGTGCAAATACAAATGAAGAGGGTGCTGTAGTTGCTGCTTTGGCAAACCCGCTGGGTTTACTCTTGAACAATCAAATGTCATTAGTAAATGCGGGGGGAGGGGGGGGGAAGGGGTGGGAGTCATCAAAAAATCCTCAGTCTTCGTTGCTGCACATTGAGACGAAAGTTGACGATAAAGTGTTAGTGGTAGATACTGGAGCTACTCACACTTTTATTGATGTCAAAATTGCTGCAAAATTCGGACTAAAGTTGACAAAGAGCCCGAATTATATGAAAAATGTGAATCAAGTGGCTCAACTTATTGAAGGCATGACCTATGATGTGAGGGTATTTGCTGGACCTTGGGCAGGAAAACATAGTTTGATGGTGATTCCGTTGGGAGATTTTGATATGATACTTGGGATCGATTTCCTAAGGAAGATGCTGCTTCGTTCCAATGCCCCACTTGGACGGAGTTATAGTGATGCAAGATAAGATGGCAGGGTTCATCAAGGCTGTTCATCCATATGGCGAGGCAGAAAAATTAAGTACAAAAGCCCTATTATTTCTACTATTTCGGTTGAGAAAGGCTTGAAAAAAGGTGAAAAAAAATTTTCTTGCTGCTTTGGTGGAGGTAAAACCAGACGTGAAGGTAGAAGTGTCTGATTGTGTAGCACAAGTGTTGGGAGAGTTTAAAGATGTTATGCCATCCAAACTCCCCAAAACGTTGCCACCAAGGAGGGATATTGATCATAAGATTGAGTTGCTGCAGGTTCTGTTGCTCCTGCGCAATCTTCTTATCGTATGGCTCCTAAGGAGTTGGATGAGTTGCGTAAGCAATTGAATGAATTACTAGAAGTAGGCTAGATTCAGCCATCAAAAGCTCCTTATGGTGCACCTCTTTTGTTCCAAAAGAAACAGGATGGGTCAATGAGAATGTGCGTTGATTATCGGGCGCTGAACAAGGTGACTGTGAAGAACAAGTATCTTGTCCCATTGGTGCAAGATCTCATGAATTGATTGTGCAAGGCAAGATGGTTCACCAAGCTAGACTTAGGGTCTGGGTATTGGCAAGTGCGGATAGCACAGGGCGATGAGTCAAAAACTACGTGTGTTACTAGATACGGCTCATATGAATTTCTTGTAATGCCGTTTGGGCTAACTAGTGCCCAGGCTACTTTCTGTAATTTGATGAACAATGTTTTATTTGAGTACCTAGATGACTTTGTTGTAGTGTACTTATATGATATTGTAATCTATAGCTGCTCGTTGGAAGAACATGTGAAACACTTAAAAATGGTATTGTGCCGGTTACGGGAGTACAAACTTTTTGTGAAGATGGAGAAGTGCGAGTTTGCTCAACAAGAAATAAAATTTCTTGAGCACTTGGTCAGCCAAAACCAAGTGAGGATAGATCCAAAGAAGGTGCAGGCTATTGTTGATTGGCAGGCGCCGCGGAATGTGAAGGACTTGAGGTCATTCCTTGGATTGGCAAACTATTATTGCAAATTCATTGTGGGGTATTCAAAGAAGGCTGCTGTTTTGACCAATTTGTTGAAGAAGAACATGGTGTGGGTTTGGATTGAAAAATGTGATGGAGCATTCAACCTACTAAAGGAGGCCATTGCTTCCGAACCCATACTAAAGATGCCTGATTTTGAGTTACTTTTTGAAGTGCATACAGATGCTTCCGACAAGGTTGTTGGAGGTGTGTCCGTGCAAGAAGGCTACCCTGTGACTTTTGAAAGCAGGAAATTGAATGATGTGGAGTAGAGATACTCTACTCATGAGAAAGAAATGGTTGCTGTGGTACATTGCTTGCAGACTTGGCGTGTATACTTTCTAGGTACGAAGTTTGTGGTGTGGACGGATAAGTTGCTAATACTTACTTCAAAACGCAACACAAACTGAGTCCCAAGCAGGCCCGTTGGCAAGAATTCTTGGCTGAATATGATTTTGTGTGGGAACACAAGCCGGGAAAACACAACCAGGTTGCCGATGCTTTGAACAGAAAAGAGGTATTCACTGCTATATATTCAATCTCTAGGTTGGAGTCTGATTTTATTGATAAAATTAGACTATGTGCTGCAAATGATTCATTATAAACTAAGTTAATGAGTCAAGTTAGAGATGGGACAGTGCGGAGGTATTGGATCGAGGACGATCTACTCTATTTCAAAGAGGGGAGAATCGTGGTACCTCAAGGTGGTGGATTGCGTAGGGAACTAATGAAAGAGGCGCATGACACTACTTGGGCTGGGCATCCGGGTGTTGAGCGGATGTTGGCTTTGCTGTCTAGAGTATATTTCTGGCCAAAGATGGAAGATGATATTGAAGCTTATGAGAAAACTTGTCTAGTTTGTCAACTAGATAAAACAGAGCGTAAGAAGGAAGCGGGCTTGTTGCAGCCTCTTCCCATGCCCGAAAGGCCATGGATGTCTGTTTCTATGGACTTTATTGGTGGGTTTCCGAAGGTAAATGGGATGGCATCAATCATGGTGGTGGTGGACAGATTCTCAAAGTATGCTGTTTTTGTTGCTGCCCTAGTTGTTTGTTCGTTGGATGTCACTGCAGATCTGTTTTATAAAAATGTGGTGAAGTTCTTTAGTGTACCAGCTGATATCATCAGTGATAGGGATTCATGGTTCACAGGTCGGTTCTGGACTGCTTTCTTTAATATTATGGGAACTGATTTAAAATTCTCTACGGCGAACCATCCTCAAACTGATGGGCAAACGGAAAGGATTAATCACTTGTTGGAAGAGTCTGAGGCATTTTATGATGGCAAGTCAGTGGAATTGGGTGGACTTATTGGATACTGCACAGTTTTGTTATAACTTGCATAAGTCGTCGACGAAATAAATGAACCCATTTGAGTTAGTCTTAAGCAGACAACCTATGACTCCACTTGATGTTGCCAAGCAGAAGACTCAATGGAAATGTCCTGCTGCCTATCGTTATGCTAGGGACAAGAAAGAGATACTTGCAGAAGCGCAAGATAGTTTGCGCAAGGCCCAGCGGCGGATGAAAAAGTATGCAGACCAGCATAGGAGGGAGCTGGAATTTAAAGTCAGTGACAGGTGTTGCTAAAGCTTACTTCCCAAATCTGAAAACATATTACAAGTAAGTTCAGCACGGGGGTTTGATTCCCAAGTATGATGGACCATTTGAAGTTGTTCAGAAAGTGGGCATCGGCTGTGGTGCGCACGCAATTCGACGCCGAGATTGAAAAGATATTGGATCACCGGGTACTTGGTGTCAAGAAAAATATGCGGACAGAATTTCTGATTCATTGGAAGGGTAAACAAGAAGCTGATGCTACTTGGGAAAAGACACAATCATTTTGGCAGTTCGGCAAGCAGTTGAAGGACTACCTGAAAATAGCCTCGACGAGGACGTCGAGTTCAACTGGTGGGGGTGGTTTGTTAGACCCTCGAGTTTGAACTTAGACGCATGCGGGGCAAGGTCAGTCTTAAGGGATTGTACATTATCCCTTGACATGGGCCAACGTTGGTGATGGAAGCAATGTGCGGGGTTGCATGCCTATGGCATAATGTGCAGCTAAGTCAAGTGCTTCGGTATTGACAAGACAGTTTGACGAATCAGTGGCATGGACAGGCGCATGGCACCACATGGGCATGCGTGCATGCAGTGAGCCGGTTGAGGCCAAGGCAGATGGGCAAGGCAAAGTGGTGGCATGATGTTGGCATAGCATTGGGATGAAGATGGGCGAAAAATATTCTAAGTTTTGGGCAAAGCCATGAGGAGAAAATCAGGCCAAGGCATGTGTATGGCACATGAGCGGAGCATGCGCGCGGCACATGCGTCGGTTATGCAGTGTGCGCGGCATGTGCGATGGTTGAGGTCAGTTTCTAAAGACTTGGCCCATATGGGCGCAATGCTAGCTTAGAATAGGGAGACCATGATCCCAATGTAACTGCTGGCACATGCCATGCACGCCCCTTCCCTTGTAACTGGTTGTAACTACCTCTGGCAGATTTTATATGTAACCTGAATTTAGCTAAGGCATGGATTAGTTTTTGTAAGCCTCCAAATTCATGAGTCCTTTTGTATATCTGAGAGATAATAAAAAAGTTGGGCATTGCCCGTAAACATTGTGTGTGCTTTTTATTTTGCTTGACCCGAAATTAAATCGAAGTGTCAAAAGTGAACGTGTGGGCATAAAGGCTGAAGTTGGCTGTGACGCTGACTGCCGGGCAGTGGTGACGCTGGAAAAAATCACCCCTGTTTCACTAACTATGTAGCAGATACTTTCTCTAAAAATGCTACTACTTCTGGGCAGCCACGATTAATTTTTGATTGGTATCAGTTACCCGAGATGGCAATAGGTTATTACCATCTCGATAGATATCAAATGCCGAGTATTAGGCTTAGGTATGATAAGGCGAACTTCTTTGTAAGCTAATTTTACAAGTTTCTTAGTTTTGGAAGGGCTGCAGGTGGAATGTACCTCAGCTTATTTTTGTGCGAGGGTCCTTTGACCTCTCTCTGTAATCAGCCCTTTGAATGGAATGAATGAACTCCCTATAGTGGAGTTAAAATTAAAAAAAAAAAGTCTTAACCTTCTGGGCATTAGATTAAGCATATAAAATCCCAACCTTCCAGACGTTCATTTGGGGTATAAGCCCAGAGAGCTTCCCCAAAATTAGAAAAAAAATTGCTTAATAAGTTTTTTAAGTACTTAAATACTCAAATTTTTAACACTTCAGTTTATCTTTAACCTTCTGTTTGTATTATATAATAATGAAACTTTTGTGTAATTTTCTAATTTTAGATTTTCAAACAAGAACTTTATATTATTTTTATTTTTATTCTTCGAGTCATTAATTGGGCCCTATACTTTATACAACTCTAGCCTTTAAGAAGTGAAAATAGTATGGGCTAGCCAGTTTTCGAACTGGTAATTAAAAAATAGCTAGCGCTTGTAAAGTTATTGAAAAATAGCCACTATTTTGCTATAATACCGAAAGTTTCAGCATAATATACTTGAGATTGGTGCACCTGTGTATGAACTTCCAGCATATTATGCTGGAACTCCAGCACATGGAAAGTTCCAGCATAATATACTGGAGATTGAAGCACCTGTATATGAACTTCCAACATATTATGCTGGACTAGTATATTATGCTGGAAGTTCACATTTAAACAATTCAAACTCCAATATATTATGCTGGAATATTTTTCGCATTTTGAACTGTAACGACCCGACCTATTGTTTCGAGAATTAGTATCACGTTGAGCAACTTAAGGTCTCGAGCAACTTTGTAATGTGTCTTATGACCCATGTGTGTGGTCGAGTTTAGTTTTCGGATGATTCAGGATTAAATTGAAAGAACAATTCTTGTTTTGAAGCTTAAATGATAAGAGTTAACTGGAGTTTGACTTTTGAGCAAACGACCCCAGAATGATGTTTTGATGATTCCATAGCTTTGATGGTGATTTCAGACTTAGGCGTATGTCCGGATTTGAATTTAGAAGTCCATAGGACAATTCGGCGCATTTTGGCAAAAATTGGAAAAGTTGAAGTTTTAAAATATTTATAAGTTTGGCCGAAGGTTGAATTGTTGATAACGGGGTTGGATTTCGATTCCGAAAATTGGAACAAGTCCATTACATCATTTAGGACTTGTGTGCAAAATTTGAAGTCATTCCAGATTGATTTGATACGTTTCGGCACAAATTATAGAAGTTGGAAGATTTGAAAACTCATAATTCGATTCGAGGTGCGATTCATAGTTTCAACGTTGTTTAATGTGGTTTGAGGCCTCGATTAAGTTCGTATTGTATTTTGGGACGTGTTGGTATATTTGGTTAAGGTATCGAGGGCCTCGAGTGGATTTCGGATGGTTAACATATTGATTTTTAGACTTAAGAAATGCTGGAATTTTGGACTTGCTGGTGTAATCGCTTCTGCGGAAGCTTGATCGCAGAAGCGACCTCACAGAAGCGAGGTGCTCCTCGTAGAAGCGACTGAAGGGAAGTTGGGAAGAGGCTGATGGACCAGGCCGCAGAAGTGGCAACTTATGCACAAAAGCACAAGCGCAGAAGCGAAAGCTAGCAGCTTGGTGGTTTCTCGCAGAAGCAGAATTTCTTTCGCACCTGCAATATTGCAGGTGCAGCGGCAGTGCTCACAGAAGCGAAGGCAGCGCACAAGCGTGATTTTTCTTGCAAAAGTGAGCTCGCAGGCACGCAAATTTGTTTCGTAGGTGCAAAACTGGACAAAAACTTAAGGACCAAAAATGGTCATTTTCTTCATTTTGTTTTTGGAGTTTGAAGCTTGGTTTTGGGCGATTTTGGAGGAGTTCTTCATGACTTTGACTTGGGTAAGTGTTCTATATCCAAAAGTGATTATATTTCACAAAATTCATAGTTATATTCATCATTTATTTCGAATTGAATTGAAAAAATTAAGAAAAAATGTGAAATCTTTCGAAAATGAAAAATGTAGATTTGGAGGATGATTTGTTATTGGAACTCGATAAAATTGGTATGGTTGAACTCGTATCGGAATTGTGTTAGGATTTAGTGAGAATTCTGCCGGGTTCCGAGATGCGAGCTCCGCATTAACTTTCGGGTTGACTTTCTAATGTGAAATTTAAAGTCAATGTTTTATTATCTGGAATTGTTTCTCATTAATTTTAATGAAGTTATGTTATTAATTTGGCTAGATTTGAGCCGCCCGGAGGTCATTTCACGCAAGAAGGATATTTTGGAATATCGGCCTAACTTCAAAAAGGTACTTATCTTGCCTAACCTTGAGTGGGGGAAATTATGCCTTAGGTATTTTATGTCAAAATTGTGTGATTGAAAGCCGTGTGTGCGAGGTGACGATTACGTACTTGGCTTATATGTGCAAATTATATCAGTTCGTACACCCTTATGTATTAAATTGAAAATTGTTGGCACTTATTAAATCCTTTATTTGTTATGCCTCAAACCTTATTTGTCGAATTTATTTTTATATGATAAGTTGATATGATTGACACATTGATTTTTATGTGAATCCCGCGTGTTTGTAGAGTTGACATTTCCTGAAAATAATTAAATTATGGATTTCCATCTACAAATAATTAATTAAATAACTTTAAAAAGAGGCATTAATATATTTATCTAAAATTTGAATTAAAGAAGGCGTTGTCCTATACTGAGTTATTTTTCCATCCTTGTTGCTGTTTTTGAGGTTTTATATACATTGTGTTGAGTCATGGGCTATGTGTTGTGAAATTAATTGATTTCGTTGTAAATTTGGAAAGGTTGTGGCATCCATTGTGTTGACCCCGACATTTATTTATCTTGAAGCGATCTATTGTTTCGACCACGATCAGTCCCTCTGTCAATGGTGAACTTATTTGCTGCTCGAAAATTTCTGCCACGGCCTTCAGTACGCTCGTAGGGCAAAAACCGGCCCCTAGAAGTCCGCCTATCCGCGTCGTAGTCATCCTTTGATTTTTCTCTGTTCTTCTCCCGTCCTTTGTCCAATGATGTAGAAATGACTTGTTCATCTTCGATCCTTATCTTTGACTCGTACCGGATGTGAACATCTGCACGGGTTGTTGCTTGAAATTCAAGCATGCTCTCCTTCAGCTTCCGGGAAGCATCTGAACTTCTCGGATTCAATCCTTTGGTGAATGCTTCAGCTGCCCATTCATCTGGGATGGCTGGGAGCAACATTCTTTCTTTCTGAAATCATGTAACAATTCTCGTAATTCAGATTCTCCTTGTGCGATTCTGAATATGTCGGCCTTCCGAGCTTGCACCTTTCTGGCCCTATCATGATCTTTAATGAAAGAATTCGCGAACATCTCAAAGGAATCTATGGAATGATCGAGCAGTAATGAATACCACGTTAGGGCTCTAGATTATTTCCTTTCACCATCGTTGTCTAGGTGGTAATATGTTCCTGTGGGTTTGAAGTTCCATCATACTTTGGAACTTCAGGAATTTTGAAACGCTTCGGGATTAGTTATGGTGCTGCACTTGGCTTGTATGATAATTGAACATACTTCTTTGAGTTCGGGCCTTTTAATACTGGTGGTGCACTCGGGATTTGATCCATGCTAGCATTTACTTCCCTCATGAACGGTAAAAACTCATATTTGAATGAATCGTTCTCATTGTTAAGACCTGATCTACTTCCCTCAGCCCCATCGGAACCAACTTCACCCCTGGGAGTGTTGTTGTTGACTCTCTGCGTTGTTTGGTCTGCGGGAACAACAGGAGGAATTGGATCTCATCTGTTTGCGTTATTCGAGGCCTCGATAGTGCCTACTTCAATTCTATCATAACTTGATCCTGCCGCATGAGATAGCTAGAATGATTGCCTGTCATTCCCCTCATTGCGGGTGTCACAGATTGAGTCCTCGAAATGAGGCTGATCCCCTCGAACGTCAAGGTTATGTGTATCGTTAACAATGTTATCTGTCATTTTTTTCTAAGACAAAATAATTAAAACACGTTAGTAAAAGGCAAGGATCAATTTAATTGCACAGCTGTTTAGGCCCCACGGTGGGCGTCAAACTGTTTACTTGTAAAACGGTACAGTTGAATTTATACATAGTTTCTAGACAAGTGAACTAATTTGATCATGAAATAATATAATAATTGAAGAAATATACGATACTTAGCCTTAGAATGTGGATGAAACAACAGTAATGATAATTCCGTAAACACGATTTTCAAGCACAACAATGATGAGATCAAATGCAAGAAAATAAAATTTTATAAAGCTTTGTATAGAATATAGTATATATTTTTGCCAGAAAATTCGTATCCTTTACAATGGTAACTGAGCTCACTATTTATAGCTATGTCTAGGGAAAGAGGTCCTAGGATCGTGCCCTCCTTTAATGTCAATTATGAGAGTCATTGATGAAGGTGTAACGGTGAACATACATGCCAAATTCTCTGTAACAGACTGTCGCTGTTAATGTTGCAGAATATTCCTTAGTAAATGCTACCGGGCGCAGAGCATTTAATACACCTTTATGAACGTTATCCTTTCCGGTCACAAGCAGAGTGGCTGCGTTCGATCCTCAGGCATCCCATCTCGGATTCCACGTGTCCTCCTTTTAGTTAGCCACATGTCATATCATTTTACCCTATACAATAGGAGTGATAAGGGTGGATATTGATATTGTCAGGGCAGAGGGATAAAAGAGGCTATTATAGGAGTGATAAGGGTGGCTATAAGAGAGATAAGGGTGGCTATTGTCATGGATGATATGTGATGATGGGGGATTATTGTGCTAATAATTTTTATATGATGATGTGAGGTTATAGCGTTTGGTTATTTTTATGTGATGTTTTGATTTTCTTTGTGTTTATTTTTATATCTTGTGCAACTTGTCTTGTTGTTTTGGTAAACTTGATAACAGTCTTATCTATGTTGAAATTATGAGTCTGTGGCTATTGCTGGGCAGATTATGTTATTGGCACGTGAACCGTCCGTGCAGATGTGATATGAAATGTGGGCACGAGGTGCCGGTGAAATATAATGATTAGGTTATTGGCAAGTGAACTGTCCGTGCAGATGTGACATGAAATGTCGGCACGAGGTGCCGGAGAAAAATAATAATTTTTATTATTGGCACGTGAGTTGTCCGTGTGGGTTATGATAGAAATATGAGCACGAGGTGCCGTGGAAATATAAAAATGGGCTGAGACCCGTGGTTTATGATTATGAAATGAGGTGTCACAGAGTGACTTGTATTGCAAGAATTATATTCGAAAGATATTTATTTGTAAGAATTATATTCGAAAGATATTTACTTGAAAGAATTATATTCGAAAGATATTTACTTGAAAGAATTATATTCGAAAAATATTTATTTGAAAGAATTATATTCGAAAGATATTTATTTGAAAGAATTATATTCGAAAGATATTTATTTGAAAGAAGTATACTCGAAAGATATTATTTGAAAGAATTATATGTGAAAGATTTATATTAGAAGGATTTGATTAATTGGTTATACTTGTGTTCCTTATTCGTCTAAGCAATAATTGTGGTGTTCTTGTTGCCTTGCTGTTTATATCACTGGTTGATTTTTGTTGCTATCGTTGCTAGTTGTTTTCAGTACTATTGTATACTGCTTTATTGCACAGGCTATTTGATTAGTGAGTGTCTTGACTGTAACTTATCACTACTCCACCGAGTTTAGTTTTGATACTTACTGGGTACCGACTGTGGTGTACTCATACTACACTTCTGCATATTTTTGTGCAGAGCCAGGTATTGGAGATATCAGACTCGGACAGGGTTAGAGTGTGATCGCAAAAATTAAAGGTAGAGCTGCTTGGTCGTCGCAGTCTCTTGGGGTCTTTCCATTTTATTGTACTGTCAACTCTTATTCGAACAATATTGTATATTCGATCCTTGAGATCACTGCATGTGTTAAGTTAGAGTTTGTGACTCAGTATTACCAGTCTTGGGAGGTTGTTATATTTGTTTTCGCTTTTGGTTTCAACACTTATATTAAATTATGTGTTTCAAAAAAAAAAAAAAAGGCTCGAAGTGTAATTGTAATCGGCTTACCTAGTCTTAGAGACTAAGTGGCATCACGACGCCTGTGGTGGGATTTTGGGTCGTGACATGAATAGTGTTTTTGTTCAGATTTATCTTTACATAAAAAGTGACTAAATTTCGATTACTTTTGAAAATATCACTATTTTTAATTACCATTTGTAAATCTGACTATTTTTGAATTTCATCGCTTTAAATATGTCCTATCACAACCCTACTATAGGTATAATGCACCTTTACGTCTTTCACTTGTTTCAATATGAAAAATAATTTTTTGTAAGGTTCTTGCACTTGCATATGTTGCAGAATTAATTAGTTTTGCAGCACAAAACAGAAAAAATTAAAATTAATATTAGTTTCCCCGTTTTTTCTTAAAAAATTCAACTTTATAATTTTGGTAAGGTATAATAAGTAAATAGAATACCAGAAGGAACGAAAAGGTTTTGCGGAACAACGAAACACACGTATCTATACAAAGCGTGGGTATGGCTAAACCCTAGACGAACTTCTTCAGCCAACAAACACTTTCCCGATGGCTTCTTCAACAATTCCTAAAGAGATTATGTATGATATATTTCCTTGGCTTCTCGTCGAGCCTTTAATGCGTTTCAAGTGCGTTTCTAAATTTTGTAACTCTCTTTTATCGGATCCATCTTTTGTAGACATTCATCAAAGCCACTCAATATTTTGTCTCGTCCTGCGCAAGAAAAGTTGTGATACTTTATCTAGAGACCTTAAGTTTTTTTTAAAAAAAGTTCAAACATATTTGTGTTTTAACTCTATTTTGTCTAGCTTTTTGAGATATATAATTTTATATATATAATTTATTTTATTCGTTCTTTTTTATTTGACAATATAAATAATCCATTTAATCTTTTTTGACCATCCATGAAAGTATTAAAGTTTCAATAACAATATTTTTTAAGTTGAGTAACCCTACTCATACTGACATATTTGAATTCTAATTTTTCATGAAAAAAGAATTCTACATGTATGAAGTGAAAAAAAAAAAAAAAGCAAAGTAAAGTTTCACTGCTTTAATTAGTTTTGATTGTTATCGTGCGTGCTTGAAAACTTGAGAAATAGTAATGACAATGAATGTACAATTTAATTTATTCAAGGGCCTTGTTCTTTTCCTTGTTTATGAGAGAATAAATAGCTTTGTAGGAGAAGGAAGAAAAATACAAGTTTTATTATGGAAAAAGGAAAAGACAATATTAATGTCATACTGTAAATATACCAACATTCATTTTCAATCCTTGAGCAAATAATTATCTATTTATCTTCTATAAATATTTTATACCTTTTACCTTATACTATTTAATATTTTTGAAAGAAAATCAATCATAAAAAAACATAATTCAAAAAATGAGGCCCCAAAGAATTGGGGGCCTAAAGCCATGGTCTTACATGCTTGGCCCTTCAGCCGGCCTTGTTTCGTTCTGATAAAACTAAATTCCTGACAAGTTCAGGGTTGGGAAAAAATTTCGATACCATAAATCAGGCCTCTTTTAATCGTATTGAGGAGTTAGATGACATGGAATATCTTAGATTTCATTATGTTAAAGGTTTATTCTGCTTGTGGGGTTCATAGGAGCAACCCCCTATTATTTATAATCTCATTACAAGAAAAACAAGATCTCTTCCTTCCCTAAATTTCCTTGAAAAAGGAACCATTATTTTCTATTCAATAGGTTTCGAACCATATAAGAATAAGTATGAAATTTTGATGATCATAAAAACGAAGTATTATTCACCCATGCGATACTGGGTTTTCACTCTAGGCTCAGCTGAATCATGGAGAGAGATTAAAAGTGCACCCGTTTCGTTATCTCTGATTTTTGTTAATGGAGGAGTTTGCATTGATGGAGTTAGCTATTTCTTCGGTAGTTACAAGGGTACTAAAGCATGCATAGTATAATATAATGTTAGAACGGAAAATTTCAAGATTATCTCCTGGTGTGGAAAGACTGAACATTATATTCTTACGTTAAATTATCACAACTTGATAGACCTGGAGGGAAAATGGGCAGTCATTGATCATTCAAGAATGGAAATGGGAGAGATGGATTTGTGGATTTTTGAGAGTTCTGAAAGTAGTGAAAAATGGGTGAAGAATACTACTGCCTTTCCCCAAATGTATTAGGAGGTAGAATATGTCTTGTTTTGTTGTAGTTATACTCCTGATGGTGAGATCGTGTTCATCATTAACTTCGGGCCCTAACCAAAATGGATTTTATTTTAGAGATTGGAAGAAGGAAGAGTTGGAGAGAAATTGAAATTACGGAAATTACAAAATAAATTAATATCATTGGTGTCTATAGTAATGTAGATGGCCTCTTACCCTGTATGTATTGCTAGTTTTGAAATTGATTTTTTGGAATATATCATCTCTATCACCAAGAGAGTCTTAAGTTTTCGCATTTTGCTTCTTTTTAATTATAAATTTCTCATTATATTTCGCGGTGTATCTTTTTATTTCTTTCTTTTATTTTGTTTTGCTTTCTTTAAGAAGCGAGAACACCAAATTTATCTCGTTGTAGGAGAAATGATAATGAACATCATATGAGGATAGAGTTAAGAGGATTGCCTCTATTAATTAGGACAAAATTGCTATTTATTTTTTAAAATTTTCTACTAAATTGGAGGATTAGAGAAGGGGTATGGAAATAAGGTGTCACGATCCAAAATCCAACTAATCGTGATGGCACCTAACTCAACTCGCTAGATAAGTTAATTGACAACAATCCAATACCAATGAGATTTACTGAGAGAAATAATTAAAGATAATATAGCTAACTTTAATACACTTTCCAAGGACTGGTAGTATAACTCATGAACTTCCAATATTAGAATTTACAAAGCTTGTGTCAAATAAAATACATCATCTATTTGAAATATACATGAACATATTAAAAATTCTAAAGCTACCAAGAATAAGAGGCAGCTATGACCGGATCACAGGTACATCTTCAATGCCAGCTCCCGCCATGCACAGCAACATCAGCATTCGAAATTTGCACGCAAGGTGCAAAAGTGTAGTATGAGTATAACTGACTCCATGTAATCAATAAATAACAAACCTAACCTTAGGTTGAAAGTAGTGACGAGTTGGGACAAATTTTAGAGTCCAACACCAATAACCACCAACAGTTCATAAAAATATAATGAAAGTAACACAAGTAATAACTCAAAATAAAATGCTCAGCTCGTTCATTGTTCCAAAAAATAGACATTTGCTTTTCAAATATAATAGTAAAACTCAAATCTTTTGCCGAAATCACCAAATATTAAATAGTTACTACGCTCACTGTGATTGTGCAGACTCCGGAAGGGCAGATCCAACCCAAGCGCTATATTAATAAGCCAAATCCTAGCATGAATCAATACAATATGTTGCGGTATGTAGCCCGATCCTATAAATATCCTCACGATCAGGCCCTCGGCCTCACTCAGTCATCAATGTCACAACCTAAAATCTACTACAGGTCGTGATGGCGCTCAACATTGCCGTTAGGTAAACTATCAGCATAATTATTCATTTTTTTTTTATAATCATACACCTTATTAAGTAAATTACTCAATGCGTTTAAAAATTATGAATACTTAAAATATTAGTAAGATATAAAATAAAAAATGACAATATTAAGCCGAAGCATATCAATCACTAGAGTATCCCAAAATCCCGATGTCACAAGTGCATAAGCATTTACTAAGGAGTACAATAATAATACAATATCTGTCCAAAATATAAATAAGCTAGAATAGAGTAAATAGTACAATGGAGACTCTGTGGGCTGTGATACGTATCCTGGAATGCAGCTCACCAAAAGTCTCCTCAGCAACTGCACCTACGCGCCAAGATGACCACCAAATGAATCTGTCAGATCCTGCGCATTTAGTGCAGAAGTGTAGCACGAGTACGTAAATCAATGCGTACCCAGTAAGTATCTAGC
The DNA here is from genome assembly GCA_002018475.1 of Nicotiana obtusifolia. Lineage (NCBI taxonomy): Eukaryota > Viridiplantae > Streptophyta > Magnoliopsida > Solanales > Solanaceae > Nicotiana > Nicotiana obtusifolia. The sequence goes on from MCJB01031222.1 coordinate 56,429, forward strand.
CTAACCCCGGAGAAGTAGTGACGAGGGGTCGACATCAACATTTACTAGAGGTCCAATAAAGCAGTATGATAAATCATAAACGGATATGAATCACAACAGTAATAATGGGGTAAGACTGTAATTTATATAGTCTTCCAGAATTTCTTTTAAAGATATAAATTTTCCAATCTCGTATTCTATCTTAACAGTGCAGATATATCAAGTGCTAGTGTCAAACGGATAAGGAATACCATATAAAATGTCAGGCATCAGTAGAAGGAAAAGTCTCGCGAATATTCGGACTGCTAGCAATATAACGCACGTATATGCCGAGGTCGTGCGGCCCGATCTAGAGTGGTGTGTACACTGTCGAGGGTTGACTAGCACGAACCAAGGATGCATCTCAATATACTACCGAGGCGTTCGGTCTGCTCCACAAGAATGGAAGGAACTTATCGAATTACGAGTCACGTACTTACAATACAAGTACATGAGCATAACGTGGATATACCTTTACCGTTTATCAAATATTTTGCAACCAACTAATATATATTCCTAAATCAATTTCAATTATAAATTCACTTAATTAAGCTAGCAAAAATGAGTTCAAATAATTCAAATATTACATGATAAATTCCTAAATCTATTCGGACATAAATATGTTTTAGCTACGTACAGACTCTCGTTACCTTGTGCATATGTAGGATCCACAACTAGTAGCACATAAGAATTACATCACCTAGGGGATAGTTTCTCCCTCACAAGGTTAGATATGAGACTTACCTTGCTTCGAAATTCGATAACTGGCTCCAACGCCTCTCTAAAACCTCAAACCGATGCCCATCGATTCGAAACTAGTTAAACAACGTGCAAACCAATCAAAATATACCCAAAAACTCTTAATTAATCAATTTATAACAATTCTTAACTCCGCTCGAAAAGTCAACCTTAGCTAACAAACCTTAGAACCAAATTCCAACATCCGAAATTCTCCACGAGACCCGATTTTAACATACGAATACCGCATCAATCACTACACACTGTACCAAAACATGATCATGCACCTATGCTGAAATCACACCATGAACCACATAAGTCTTTTGCTCATAATAACATCCTCCAACCACAATACCTGTAATTTCACGAATTTGACACCCGCAATACACCTCATAACACATATAAGCCCTGCTTTGACTCTCGCAATACTGCCACGACTAAAGAGATGTGTAGAAACTCATAACCGCATAACCAAATCAATAAATCATGGAGTCTCTTTAACTGACAAGAACCATTACCTCCTTTTGAACTGAATAACGATATTTTCTCTCTAATATACCCTACATAAATCCAATCGCACTGATCTCAGGTCCAATAACCTCGTCTCACCCAGTACAAGCTGCTCGGGCAATAAGCCACCTTAAACACCGTCTAAAATCTCATACATCGCCATCAAAGCGCCAACTAGTTATAACTCGAATGTGACTCATAGGGAAGAATGAACTCTGGCAAAGAACCATTCAGCCCGCGTAACGAATAAAACAACCAAACTGATGTTATGGCTCTATCTTAGAGATGGGAAACAAGGTACACAAAATAAGTATAAGGAACTATACTTACCATCTCAATGTTGCGGCGTGCAACCCGATCCAAACATGACATTATTGCGGCACACAACGCCATCCACACAACATACCCGTGGCGGTATGCCACCCGATCCACACATAAATCAATAAGGAAACACCCATAAAGCCAAAATGCTTATACTTACGAAATGCTCGAATATCGACCACAAGCACACCAAGTACATTATACGACCCTGGGAAGACGGATAGTGCCATACGCTACAAAAACCCAAGCACGACTAAGGTGCAATAAATGACCTGCATCTCGAGAGCCATCTTGCTCATATAACACCACAAGCTACACGGGATGAAACACATGTGCGAATAATCAAGCCGTCTCACAACCCACCTGGCACAATAGAGTATTACACGGAATAGCTGACGACGGGAATAACATCCAACACCCAAAGACTCATCCATAAGCAATGCTATTCTGAATGAACTCATCTGACCTGACGTAGAGCACACATTCATATTAAACCCACCAACGGACCTCAAGCCGATTCTGATCATACTATACTGGGCCAACAACCTTTCAAGGATCCAAAATGGACCTATTCATGACACACACAAGCAGTCGTCCTATCCCGAACAAACTCCCACAATCCACAACCAAAGTAATAGAGCGCCTTTCAGGCATAAACTCTCACACTAGCGATAGTACCAAAATCTCCATACTTGGTTTCAATCTTTAACAATCAAGTGACTAACATGTCACACTTATACAATTTTCCTGTGGGATACACTCCCACGACCTTCCGCACTAGGTAGAAAAGTCTGCACCTCCATACCACCAACCATACTAGTTCTGTAAAGCAAATCACGGATCCGCACAATGCCTCTTCTACAGAACACCATTCTTAGGCGGCACTAAGATAATGCCAACTTATTCTAAACATCTGAATTCTTTCCTGTCCATCCGAGCTCGTGACATTCTTATCAACACCGAGCCACAACCTTGATCCTCAACTTCCAATTCCCATGCCGCTCACTGCACCTATCATGCCGCTACGCGAGAGTACAAGAATTTATCATAACCCCTGAACTACTAGAAAAATAAACACTTCATTGGCTAGAAAAATAAACACTTCATTAGAAAATACAAACCTCAAGTCATGGTCTAAACCGCCACAACTCTTCCGGGATCCATTTACACAACAAGGCCATAGGAATCGAATACCTCCCAAATCAACCAAATTATGGTGGCTGTCAAGCCCGTACGTACAACCACAAACCACTTGTATAACTTAACACGCCGAAGGAACTGATCATTTCCAGTATCATGCTGATTCAAACCATTACTAACCGACCCCACTTCTTCCAATTTACACTTGACTTTCCTTAGAAATAATAATAGATCCATTCAAAACATAACGAAACCTAACAACAGTCATTCCGAGTGAACCAATTCACGAGACCGCATCGTCTCAATACCCATGAACCATCTCATACCCTCCTTATGCGCACAATAGCATCTCCAACTGGTACACCCATTCTGAATGATCCTCTACGAATCCGAAGTGGTTTTCTTCCATCTCTCTAACATCGCACCATAGACCCCTGGTGCTAACATAAAAACCCCCAAAGTCCATTTCATAATCCATTGCAAAACTTGATTTTTAACCACACAACGGACCCAAAATTCTTAGACACTGCACTTTAATTCTTGAAACTACTAGAACCATTGTTGAGAGTCACCCACTCTGAGTTGGCCCCATAATCCAGCTCCAACACTCTGTTAGCTCATGAAAACTCCCAAAGAAGCAACCAGATGAATTCTTTTCCTTGTACATCACATCCTTAAGAAGCATAAACTCTGAGTCTTCCCATAACCTGCACATGAATTGATAAGGCAAAATATAGCACACATTCATCAAGTTCTTTGCTCGAGTTACCTCTGGTGTTCCCTTTTCTTAGTCATAAATAATTCACCAATGCACCGATAACTAGAAATCGCACAAGCAGATAACCATGTGATCCAATCGTAGACGGTGGACTCCCCCACTTAGCAAAGAGGGGCAGCTGTGAGCACCTAATTTTTGCCCCACATTGAAAATTACTCTTAACAATAGTCCAAAAATAATTTTAATTATTTTTATAAAATTTTAGAAAATTTTCTTTATTTGTTTTGCATTTATCCACATTGTTCATGCATATTTTAGAAATGTTTTAAATCATGAAAATTATCAAAAATATTTTTACTTTCATTTAGTGTGTTAATTGCATTTAAGAATTACTCATAGGTTAGAAACATGGTTAAAATAAAAATCACAAAAATATACATTAGCTTTAATCAATTAGTTTAATTAATTGGTTAAAATGCTAATTAGGTCTTTTTGCAAAAAAATTCAATTAGAAGCAATGTGGCTATTTTTGAAAAGTCTAATAAATAAGGAAAAGAAAGAAAGGGTGCTAAGCTAAAATCGGACTGGGCCATTGTTTCAAGCCTAATTTTTGCCACATTCCGCCCCAGCCCAATCCCAATACCCGATCCAGAAATTTGCCTACAAGTCAGTCCAAATGACGTAGTTTGGTATCAAAACTACGTTGTCTCTTCCTCCTCTCTAACAAAAGGAACCTAATCCCCTTCAATAAAAAAGGGAACATACCCTCTCCTCTAAAAAGAAACCGTAGCTGCCTCTAATACCATCTCTTACCTCACTCTTACAGATATTCCTCTCCTCTGCTCCTACATACTCACGCAAAGATTCTCTCACTCACAAACCCCACTCACACTTTTTGAACACACACACATATGAAGAACAGACAAGCACAAAGAAGCATCAGAAAACAAATTCGAAATTCAAAAGTTGAAAAAAAATAATTGAAACAAAAGCTTCAAAATGGATTAAGAGGATTTTCTGTAGGGATTTCAACTCCTGCTACTTGAATTACATTCCTGGGATTCTCATAATTTAGTTGGGTTGAGGATTGCTTCGTCTCGGCTGTTGCTTCTTTCACGGTTGCTTAACTCCATCAGCTTTATTGTGGCCTTTGTTTGGCTATTGACATTTGTTAGATTGATTCCTGTGCGTTAGGTATGTACTGAAATTCAACTTTTTCTTCCAGATCTGTTCTAATATAAAAACGTGTTTGTCTTCGGATGTATCTGCTATTTGTTTGGATTTATTGACCTTGATTTTAATTTAGACTTGAATAAAACGATATCTAGTCTATTGTGAAGTCATGGCTTTTCGCTGAAGTATTTTTTTTATTATTATAATTGTTTGAATTTATTGACTTTAACTTAGTTTTAGCATAAGAAATAAAATGCCCATGAGATCAATAGAACTTATTTACATATTGGGTCTGACTTTTGAATATAAACAGTTTATTAAATTTGGCAATATCTTTTAGCATCACATTTTCGAAAGAGAAGATGTAATTGAATGAGATTAGAATTAATACATCATCGGTGGATGTGGAGAAGAAGAGTGAAAGAACGCAAGTCGAGATCTGGCAGTTAGTGTAAAGTGATATAAAGTGGTCATATTGTTGTAGTTGATTATAGAATAAGCTGGATATGTAAATTCAATTTTAATTTAGCCTTCTATTCTTTTGTTTCAAGTTCATTGTGGCTGTATTTGAAAGTTAATGCATGATGCCCGTTTAATGCTTTAAACGAATGTGAGCAGTTTAATCGAATTGAATGTACTTAATTCTACAACTGTTCATAATAGCTGAATCCTACATGCAACATTTCTTTTTTCCATAATTTATGCTCTTTTTACAATGTATCTCAAATATGGGTAATAAACAACTCATAAACATTCGTAGCTTGTTTTAGGCGCGATTAATAAATCATTGTGACTATGGGCGTGGTTCCTATGGCATGGTCACGATATGTAACTCCAAACACAAGTGCAAGTTTCACGTGACTTGACCACAACTTGAAATAATAATAATAAACATGTTGTAAACCACAGGTGCGTTTTATGTGACGCAATTCGCAATGCGTACAAAAATAATAAGTGCGCGACATCGCAACTTATTCAAATAAATTTCATAAATCCGAAAAGGCAATTAAAATTCTATTTAAAATGGTTAGAAAGAAAAAAAATCACAATAGGTTTTAAATATGGAATAGTTCAGATGATTAAGCCAACTATTAATAGTTGAGAGACCGTACTAAAATCACGGAACTCGGAAGTGCCTCACACCTTCTTCCGGGATAAACAGAATTTCTTACCCAGTTTTCTGTATTCGCGGACCATAAATAGAGTCAGTTTCCTCGATTTGGGATTTAAAATAAACCGATGACTTGGGACACCATAATAATTATCCCAAATGACGATTCTAAATTAATTAAATAATCCAATTTCGAATAATGTCACTTTAATTGGACAAACTCCTTATCCCCTATCCATCAGAAAAAAAAGGAGGTGTGACAGCTCTGGTGACCAATATTCCACAGATGCGATTACACCAGAACCAACTGCCTCAGCAATTTGCAACATGCAACAAAATAATCTGAACCTCGTCTGAAACCCATCCGAGCCCATCGAGACCCCGTCCAAATATACAAACAAATCCCATAACGTAATACAGACTTAATCGAGGCCTCAAATTACATACAACATCATCGAAACGACAAATCGTACCACAATTCAAACTTAGCAAATTTTCAATCTTTCAATTTCCAAAACTCGTGCAGAACCATATCAATTCAACTCGGAATGAACTCAAATTTTGCATACAAGTCTTAAATGACATAACGAAGCTACTAAAATTTTCGGAACCACAATCCGAACTCGATATCATAAAAGTCAACTCCCGGTCGAACTTGCGAACATTTCAAACCTCCAAATTTTTCAACCTTCGCCGATTAGTGCCGAAACCTTCTAGAAAAATCCAAATGAAATCCCGAGCATATGTCCGAGTCCAAAATCACCATCCGGACCTAACGGAATCGTCAAAGTCTGATCCGAGGTCGAATACTAAAAAGTTAAATTTGGTCAATTCTTCGAATTTAAAGTTTCAAACATGAAATTCATCCCTCCGAACTAATTCCGCAACACCTGAAAACCAAAACCGATGATTCACACAAGTCATAATACATTATACGAAGCTACTCAACACTTCAAATAGCTGAAAGGAGCGTAAATGCTCAAAACGACCTGTCGGGTCGTTACACAAGGATAATGAGAATTAAACCCGCACATATTGTGTAAAAATTGTTGTACAATATAATAGCCATGGGATAGTAAAATATGAGCATATACATGAATTGGCTTGATGAGTCGTGCTAGGCATTGTCCTAAGTTTCGTAATGTGAAATAATTTCCAGAACTAGACAAGCTTACCAAAATTAAATAATAAACAAGTAAGTCTAGAAATAGAAATACAATATCTATAAAAGAAGGTGACAAGAAAAAGAAATTTTGAACGAAAGAGGGATGTAGAAGAAAGCAAAGAGATGTGTTAGGTTTCGAACCAAATAAGTACAAAATTTTGATGATTACAATCTCAGTATGTACGCACACGATCCTGGATTTTCAATCTGGGCACAAGTAAATGATGGAGAGAGATTGAAAGTGTGCCCAATTCGTTAATTCTGTTGTCAATTGATGGAGGAGTTTGCATTAATGGAGTTATATGAACTCATAACTTTCGAGAGCAGGGGCATAGCAGATGTATTAATGACGGGTTCAATTGAACTCATAATTTTCGAGACAGAAAAAATTTATATGAAGAATTCATTAAAATTGTAAAAATAGTAAATATATATAAACCCACAACTTTAAAATCATAATTGGTTTAATACTAAAAATCTTAAAATATAAACCCATAGAGTGTAAATTTTGAATCCGCCTTTGGGTGAGAGCGTCAGAGGTGCTTTGAGATGGTCTCAAGTCGTGGCATATGGATGGTGTATCCCAACGCGTGTTGCCTATTATCAATGTTCTTTTTGAATTAGTTTTTACTTTATTTTAATTTATGATTACCAAATTTGATTTGATGGCATGATGTAAAAAAACAATAAAATTAACATAAAAGATAAGCATGTCCATTTTAATGTTACAAAATATATTTTCTACATCTAAATATTAAAGAAGGAAATGTTTTGTAATATTTTAAATCGGGAAAAAGGTAAGCGATACAAGCTAAAACCTGAAGGATGGTATGTCAAAATTTCCGAGTTCGTGTAGGAAAGGTTATCATAATTGCTACAGACGCTTTCCTCATGTAGAAGAAGAAGATGAAGACTGCCCAAAGAAATATTAATTCTTCAATACCTGAAGAAATTTTCTTTCTCGTTAACCATAATCTCTTTTCTCGGATTCACACTTTGTAGATAACGCCACTCTATATATCTTCCAATAAAACCAAATTCCTCGCACGTTATACGGGATCAAGAAAATTTTTACACCATAGACCTGAAGGTGGAACAGGAAAAAGCCTTCGTTTTTCGTATTGAGGAATTGGATAGCTTTATAAATTATCCTAGATTTGATTATGTTAAAGGTTTGTTGTGTTTATGGAGTAAAAGAGTGAATCCCCCTGTTATTTATAATCCAAGTACATGAAAAGTAAGATCTCTTCTTTGCCTAAATTTCCTTGACAATATATGAAACCTTTTATTACTATTCATTAGGTTTCGGAGATACAACAATAAAATACGTATAATGGAATTTAATGTTAGAACCGAAAATTTCAGAACTATACATAATGAAACGCGATGGAAGGTAGGAGAGATGGATTTGTAGATTTTAGAGAGATCTGAAAGTAGTGAAGAATGGGTGAAGAATACTATTACCTTTTCCCATACCCATTATTCTTGCTTAAAGACTTATTTTGTGTCATGTTTGGAATATTTGAGGACTTGGTTTTGTAGTAGATTGTATTGATCACTAACTCCAAGCTCAAGGCAAATTGGATTGCCTTTTATGATTTGAAGAAAAAGAGTTGGAGAGAAATTGAAATTACGGAACTTGAAAAAGTTGAGATTGTTGATATCTGTGGTTATGTAGATAGCCTCTTATCGTTTGGGATAATATGTATGATGTTAGTTTTGTAGCATTTGGAATTGATTATTTTTGGAGTATAACTATATACTAATCTGTTTTATTTGGAACGTAATGTATAGTTGGACTTATCTTGGTTTTGTTTATTTCAATTCAACCATAACTTGCATATTTAAAGATTTTTATTTATTAATTTGACCAGACAACTTGACTTCAACCTCTAATTCTTCAACCATATCAATCCATCGAGTAGGTTGCTCCTTATTCACAAGTACAACCAACAGGTTGATGAAATTGGATTGGCCAATAAAACCACCCCACCTTCCCGAGAGCAAAATTTAAAAGTGACGGTTCATATTTTCTTGATGTGGGAAATAAATGAGAAAAATGAATAAAAAAGCAAAAACTTAAGAAAAAAGATAAATATGAATGGTGAATGAAGAGATATGCCATGTCAGTATTGTTTGGCCCCTTTATATATATACTGGTAAAATTGCTCGCGCTTTGCGCGATAGTGAAGATATTTAAAAATAATATAAATTTAAATGAGACAGAAGAGATAAAAAAATGTTATCTACATCACATACAAAAATTAATTCTATATACTTTATGAATCAAAAATTCATAAACATGTTGCATAGAGCTAAAATGAACTTCATTTTCATAGTTTTCTTTAAAATATAAAAAAGAAAATTAATGTTCAAAGAAATTTTATTTTTGAATCCCTCTCTCTCCTCTCTAATATATCATTTAAGTTAATAGTAAAACATTTCTATTTCTAAAATATTCTTGTACTCAAATAAAAGAAAACGTGAAATGTAAAGTAAAGAAGCTAAACACAAATAAATTTTGTTTTTTAACATGAAGGTAAAAGAAAGATTAATAGTAATACAATTTACCAAAAATCTAGTACTATACACTATGTATTTGCCAGTATTCCCATATGCACTAAATACCTCCAATTCCTTCTTTATAGCAACTCTCAAATGCTATCGTGTTGTATTTTCCAGAAGGAAAAAATGACTCCATTATTAATTTATTAATAATTCAACAAATATCCCTTAACAACTCATGTCTTCTCGTTTAATTGTTCGTCAATCGTTAAACAATATTTGTCCATTTTTTAAAGTATTCTATAAGTTCCAAGAAAGAAAATATACAGACAATAGAGAACATGAATGTCTCACTCTCATAAGAGAAATCTTTTCAAGAAGTTCACTGCAACCACTACTTGTTCGATAAAATAGAAGTGTAAAAACTCGAAATTTTACTTTCCAGGAGGTCACTCCTCTAATCAAGATTGCACTAAAATTTCAAAGAATTGCTTATTACAAATAACATTATTTTCCGTCCATTTCGAATTAAGCTCCTGGCTTTTTAGAGAACCAATGAAGAAGGAAGTAAATTCTTTAAAGTAATGAACAAAGTGACCAAGAAATTAATAAGATGTCATTTAATCAAATTGTGATGAATATACTCATGGCAAACATGCTATTTTATTTTTGGTAAGGAGATGCATGATATGTATATTTCTTCTTTATCTTTGATATTATATGGTACTTCTCCATAATTCTTACGCTCATTGACATCACCAATCTTTTGTCTCTTTTGGCAATTCTTTCCAAAATATATGAGTTACTTATATAGGCATATATGGAGAAATTTCATAAAATAGTGTCATAACTTACACATTAAACATTTAGGGGTTACGGAAGTGAAAGGCATGAGAGTTATGAATAAGACTAAACGTTGAAGTTATGAAGATGAAAAGCATGAGAATTAAGAATAACTTAAACATAGAAGTTATGGAAATGAAGAGGTGTTAGTTAATATAGGTAGCCTCTCCTTATTTCATTTATTTATGACAGAAATCATTGGAGCTATCAAGAAAGCTGTAATTCATGTGGTAACTAAAATTTAAATTATACTAAAATGAGGTAAAAACCCAAAAACCCAGAAAAAGGATAAATGTGAATGAAGGCCAAAGAGAGGTGCCACATAAGCTTTTTCGTTCCTACTTATACATATATATATNATATATATATATATATATATATATATATATATATATATATATATATATATATATATATATATATATAGATTAGTGAATCTATTCGCGTTTTGCACCGTGATGAAGAATATCATTAAAGTCATATTTTAATTATGTGTGTATTTCATATCATCCAAATTTCTAAAAATATTCGACTCCAATACAAAAGTATATAAAAAAAATAAAATATACAAAAGTTTATAAAAAATTAAATATACAAAAGTTTATATGGTCGCATGTCTCTAAGACCTCCAATTAGTGATGCCGAGGTGGTATTCTTTGACCAACTTTATTGTTTGTATATTTTCTGATGAGCTTTGAAATAAATAATTTCTCAAGGTTGATTGTGCTTTCTCAAATATTTAAGTCTCAATTTTTAGATTTTAATGTATAATATCTAACACAAAATCTTCATAATCATATAATACACCGGTACGTAACATGCATTTCTTATGCTTTTCAAAAGACATGTCCAACCTCATAAAATTGCTCGTTCAAACTTGAGCAACTTATCGAATTTGAAGTCATTTTATTCGACTTTATATATCTTGCAACACAACTAATGCCTAGTAGTATAATTAATTTATTTCCAGTCTCATTCTCATAATCTTATTTTAACAATTACTGTTGGTGCTTTGTGTTAGCACACATATCGGGAACTAAGATGAATTAGTTAATTTTCTTTCCAAGAATAACAATTGTAAAATAGTGAAAAACATAGTAATTACCAAAATAAAAATGAGTATAAGTTCCGTTGAAACATAGCCAATACAAAAGCTTAACTCAATATATTATTAATGAAAGCGAGAATTGAAGAAGCAATATGAATGGCTAGAGGATAAGGGAAGAAACTTGCAGATAGAGTCAGACTTGAAGATAGGGTCATTTGCAACTGTAAGAATTCTTTATTTTTTATAAATATGAATTATGATGAAAGATTGTAACGGTCCAAAAATACGAAATCAGAAATTTGAAACCATAACAATCATTCTATTTACGTCTTATAGATAATCAACTAAAAATATTTGCTAGCAAATTTTTTATATATGATATTTAAATATAAATAATCAGCTAAAGAATTTTAAAGAAATGTGAATTCTTTTGTTTTACTACTTTTCACTAAAATAGGCATTTACAAAACTTCAGAAACCAATTGCACTGGATAGAAAAAGCAAAGAAGCACATGTAATTACTCTTTTACGTTACTACACAATTACAAAATTTTTTTTGCTTCTCCCTTCCCATGGAGAAATTCAAAAGGAATTCTCGAATTATTTACCACAAACTATAAAGTCAATTACTTGATGCTGCTCCAATTCTCCTCTAAAGATCATACATTGACACATTTTAAAAAATAAATAATGACACACCTGGTATTCTCCATTTTCATTTTCACTCACAGGGAGGGCAGTAAAACAAAGAAAGCCTGGAGCTACTACTTCCAAATTCAAATTCATTTGAGGAAATCAAACATGAATAAAAACGTTGCACAACCTATAATCTCATCCATTAAAGCAAACAAAGTTACAAAATAATATAGGATTAGAATTGGATATCTGGAGAGCAAAATACTTCTGTTGGAACACTCCTCAGGCATTGGAAATATTTTTGAGTTATTGGAAAAAAACGAATGCATAAAAAGAAAACAGGGAGATTTAAAGGAAAGAAATAAATAGCAATAATGATGATGTTTAAGTGGATGAAAAATTGTAAAGGAAGAAAGAACAGAAAACAGTTTAGGAAATGAGATGAATAGTATATTAATGATGATAGAAATAAATAAGGCATGCTTAATTGTTAACAAATTTTAAATGCAAAAATAAGGAAACGAGTATAAAATCTAAGAAAAAAAGATAAATGCGACCCTTGGCCAAAGAAACATGCCACATTATCTTTTATTTTCGCAGCTTTATTATATATATATATATATTGATTCGAGTGTCATAATTATTTATCAAACTGACAGTTCGATGATATAATAAGGAGCCTTTCTCATGGTGTGCTTCAGCGAATGAGGGTTGTGATATAGGGGAGCAAATGGACGTAGAAAGGCACCTAAAATGCAACAGAGACTTGACTAGAACGACACTTATGAGCATATCAAAGATAATCTCGAGGGGAATACATGAATTACTACCAGCAACATTCTTGATTCTTCTTCATGTATAATTTGGTTGTGGCAATATGATAATATTTTTCTAATTTTGTTTGAGAAAACTGAGAGCAGAGAATATACAAAAAAGAAAAAAGAAGTAAGGTGCCTTTTGTTCGCACTGTTGTTATTGGTAAGGGCATTTGAGCATGCCCACATTTGGTTAATTTAAATTGAAAACGATTAAGATGAAATATTTCTTTTTTCCTTAATTTTTGATCCTTAACATTGTTTTTCAGAGTATAAGGTAAACTGTTACTCTGTGCATGCAAGGGTAATTATTTTCCTTCTCCCCTCTAATTCAATGTTTCTCCTTATCTTATAAAATTAAAATCAATACATACCTATTCTCCTCTAAGTATTTTCCTTGTCCCCTCTAATCAGAGTTCTCCATTTTTAATCACAGGTATCAGGTTCGAGCTCTGAGAATGAATTTTTTTTAGTGGAAAGTTTTTTTACCTTTTATTGAACCTTACATAGTACATATCTGGGTTAGTTGAGCTACACAGCTGATATTTGGACAAAAATCAAAACCAACAAAAAGACCATCTCACCATTAGATTAATGTAATAAGAGCCTATACAAATAAAAAATAAGGTTACCATGATTTTTGAAGTCTTTCATATTTAAGTAAACAATCAAATTCTAGAGCCATTAAATTTTACATGTAATCAAACTAACGTCAAACAACACACACATTCATTATTGGCCACAACCACATTAGAGGTATATCTTAAGTTATGCCTCAAACATCTCTAGCTCAATCGTCGATTTGAGATGCAAAATTAAAGTCAACAACAATATTGTTTAACCCTCTCTCTCCTTAGCACTATAAAAAGCTCCTATAACATTTTAATTCATCTATATCCTCTCTTTGGTTCCAGTGTTATATTTATAAACACCAACGAGAGGAGTAACCTTGTTATTTTTCACTACCATCTTTAGCTTTCCCTTTTTCCTTTAAGAAATTTATCGGAAAAAGGGCCCAAAAAAAAAAAAAAACTTGAGATTTCCAACCAAAAAAGGGAAGAAATAAGCAAAGATGGTAGGGAAAATAGTGGTTTCATTGGTATCTTTGATTCTTTTAGTAGGTGTAATTGTAGGAGTTGTAGTTGTTGTGCACAAAAATGGAGATAACGGTGATGGCAAAAGCACCAATGTTCAAATGAAAAAAGTTGACGAGTTTTGTCAACCTACATCATTTAAGGATGCATGTGTACAAAGTCTTGATAAAGTTGCATCTAACGATTCTGCTACTATTAAAGATTTTATTATGGCTGCATTTGAATACACCGTACAAGAGATCAAGAAATCTTTACATGAAACTGGAAAAACTAATGTTAATAAGGAAAATGATCCTTATAATCACATGGCAATAGAAGATTGCAAAGTACTATTGGAAGATGCAATTGAAGATCTCGAATCCACACTTAAAGTGGTTAACGAGAATGAAATGAAGTCCTTGAATGACAAAGTCTACGATATTCTGAATTACGTTAGTGCTGTCTACTCTTATCAGAGCGAGTGTATAGATTCCATTAACAAGCCTGAGTACAAATCCGCCATTGAAAAATACCTCGTCAACTCCACGCAATTGTCTAACAATGCCATTGACATTGTAGCTAAGATTTCATCTGCTCTCCAATCCTCGAACTTTCAAATTCCTGATGGTCTTTTGAACCGAAAACTTCTTGAAACAAAATACCAAATTGGTCATGACAATTACCCTACGTGGTTTCCTGTTGCTGACCGTAAGCTTTTGGCAAACACCCCGACTCCTCATGCAATAGTTGCAACAGATGGAAGTGGGAAATTTAAAACAATTTCTGATGCTATTAAAGCATACCCTCAAAATCATCAAGGAAAATACATAGTATATGTCAAGGCTGGTGTTTATAACGAACAGGTCCTTGTCGATAAGACCCCGAACGTGTTTATCTTTGGAGATGGCGCGGGGAAAACAATCATAACTTCAGACAAAAATGTCGGAATCTTGAAATACACCACCATGAATTCTGCTACATTCGGTAAGTATGCTTTCTCGCTTCAATTTATATGACGCATTTGAGGCATAAATTTTAAGGAAGAAAGAAAAACAAAAAAAATGGACAGCCTGGTGCATTAAGCTCCCATTATGTGCGAGGTCCGGGAAAGGGTCGGACCACAAGGTGCAGTCTTACCCTGAATTTTGCAAGAGGTTTTTAAAATTTGTGTTTCTTAAACATGACATGACATTTATGTGGCTATAAATACATATCATGTAAGATAAATGGACAGTTTAAAATTAAATTGTTCTCAATTACAGAAAGGCGATAATTACACACGAAAAATGGAACAGAGCGAATACTACAGTATCGGAAAACCATCCATGCATAGATTCAATTATGCATGCATATTAAGTTATATACACCGGCGAATATAAAGGATTTTTACACCATCAGTGTTGTTACTACGTTAATTAATTAGCATTTTTTCTTATTATTACATGTACCTTATAAGTGATCTGATTGTATAAATATATTTTGCAGGTGTTAATGCACCAGGGTTCGTTGCCAAAGGAATTACATTCCGAAACACAGCTGGTCCAAAAGGACAACAAGCCGTGGCACTCAGAATACAAGGTGATCAATCTGCAGTTTTCGACTGCAACATCGAAGGCTACCAAGACACCTTATACTATCAAAGCAAACGTCAATTCTACCGCAATTGTGTCATATCAGGCACGATCGATTTCATCTTTGGTAGAGGCACGGCTGTAATCCAAGATTCCACCATCATTTTGAGAAAGCCAGGGGAAGGCCAAAAATGGAACACAATCACAGCCGACGGTAGAGAAGTGCAGTCACAACCAACAGGAGTGGCATTGCAAAATTGCAAAATCGTCGCAGAAAAAGAACTCATCGATGCTAAAATCGTCGAGAATTTCTTGGGACGTCCATGGAAGGCGTTATCGACGAATGTAGTAATGGAGAGTGAAATTGGTAGTTTTATTAAACCAGAAGGATGGATGATATGGGATAATGAACGTTACCATGAGACATGTGAATGTTATGAATATGCTAACAGAGGACCTGGTGCTGCTACTAATGCAAGGAACAAGGCTTTCAAGAAATTTAAGGTACTTAACCCACAGGAAGCAACTAAATATACTGCTGGTGCTGTTTGGTTTCAAGGAAAAGAGTGGTTGCCGGCTACTGGTGCACCTTTTTACCTTGGTCTAGGTGGAAAATAATTACTAAAAGAATATTAATTCTAACATCTTCCTACTACACCTACTAATTAATTTTCAATCTAATGCATATGATTCATTTTTATTGGAGAAGAATCTTTAAATGTTTTTGGACAACATATTTCATTTTTTGTGAATGTAATGCATATGAAGACATTAATTTAAATGTGATTTTGTTGTTCTCCTCCATCTAGTAATCTTCTTGGCAAGCCAGCGTCTTGAAAGTAAATCCCATTAATACTACAGATAAACAATCGAACATGTGATAGTTTTGATATCTTAGGCCTTTAAAATGAGTGTTGCTATTCTTTATAGCAGTGAAGGAGTCAAAATTCTTAATAAGTGAGTTCAAAGTATAAAAAAGTAAATATATAAAAATACTAAAAAGATTCAACATCTATTATATATATATATATATATATATATATATATATATATATAATTAACCTTACATATACAATAAAGTTTTTCAGCGAAAGGTTTTGAACACCCCGCACCCCTGCCTAAGCCATGTTCTGCAGACAAAAAGAGTGATAAAAAAAAAATAATTCATCCGTTTTAATTTAGACGATGTAGTTGACTTGGCACCAAATTTTAAAAAAAAAAAGACTTTGGAAACATATAGTGCTAAAAGGTTTAGGAGCAACAACTTATTGGGTCTATGAGATTTGTGTGACTATAAAAGCTTCTTATTAAGGACAATTAAAGTGAATAGAATAAAAAATTTAAAATTAAATTATTTCTATATATAAAGATGTGACATTCTTTTCGGAACGAACTCATAAAGAAAATATATCATCTAAATTTAAAACAGTTGATGATGGATAGAGACAGAGAAGAGGAATAATTAAGGTCCTCAATAAGATGTGATAACTTATTGTTCATGTGTGATAACAATCCAAATCCACGGTTTTGGTTTTGATTTTTCAACCCCAAGATTCTCCAAAGTTGGGAAATTCAAGATTTAATGTAAGAAAAAATAGTTTTATGACTTTAACAATTATTGCAAGTAAAGTCTACCAACTTTAAAACAATTTTGTGACTTCACTTTTAGAATGGTGATAAAGTTTATTTTGCAATTTTTTCTAGCAATTTATACCTAGTTCAGTTATTTCAATGTAACAAAAAAAGTTAATAGTTTAGGGATAAACTTTACTATTATAGTGAACAAAACTCAATGATTGTACGTTAGAATTAACTCGAATAACAAGGGTTTTAACTTTTTTTTGGAGGCTAACGATCATCATTCATTTATTTAATTTCTTTTTCACCAATACATCTGATCATAATCAAAACAATTAAATGCTGCAACAACAACAACAAAAATAACAACAATAACAATAACAATAACTACAACAAATTCAGTGTAATCTCACAAAGTAGGATCCGGGGAGGAGTAGAGTGTATGTGTCCTACGGGGCGGAGTAGAGTGTATGTGGACCTTTCCCCTACGTACCTTGTGAAGGTGGAGAGACTATTTTCGATCGACCCTGATTCAAGATAAAAGTAAAAGGAAAAAAACTTTGAAACTCAATAACTAGACATGAGTACACCTTCATCTTCAACGTTATTATACACGAACTTTGGCAGTATGTCATTGACGATAATGTTTGCCATACGATGATGAGCTGCATCTGTCAAATGAATACCATCCCAATTGACGTATCGAGACGGATTAGGACAAGTTGTAGCACCATCTGATCCACATGGTTTCCCATAATTGTATCGTCCGCCGCCGCCTCCACAGCACGCAGTGAGCAATGTGTTCCGATTAAATCCAAATCTAGTAGCCCGACGAAGAACAGTCATAAGCGCTCCGTAGTAATCCCCGTAAACGATTCTAACATTTGGGAACTCGCACTGTAAACTTTTTAGACCTATTTGCAGCTCAGTATTGTGGTATAAAGAGAAAGCATTCAAATTTCTCAAGCAACCCAATGGATTGTAAGCAGTTGCATTAGGCACAGCAAAACCTGTCAAGTAAACAGGTAAACATCCGAAAGGGTAAACTCCTGGAACCAAAATTCGAGTTGCTCCTAGTTTAATCACCTCTCTTATTCCTCTCATAATTTCAGCAATAACAAGAGGAACATATCTCCGGATTTCAGGTTCTTGCTTGTTTGAGAAAAAACAATTGAAGTAGTCAACTCCACCGAATTCTCCCAATATAACGAGAGAATTCTTGAGATTTTGTCCACAATTGGAGCCACAGGTGGACTGCAGATGAGATTTGAACCAATCTAATTGAGCATCCAGATACTTGTTCCAGGGACGCAAATTAACATTCTGAGCAGCCCAGAAAGTGTTATTTAACGCCGTGGCACCAGAGACAGCGAAGTTAGCGCCTTGGAGGAAAGAAGTACCTTTGTTCAAATAAGCATTTAGGAAAGGAAGATTGAGAGTAGAGACAATGAAATCATTAATGATACGGCCGTCCGAGGCGCGGCCTGTAGGTTTGTTAAAAAAGGTTTCGCCATAAGGAAGTTTGTTGGTGCTTAATAGCAGGGAGACTTCCGGGATACGAATGGCGTTTCCAGCATCAGCGAGAGAGTCGCCGAATTGGTAAACAGAAGTTATCCCGCATTTCCTTTTGGCAGCAGAAGGAGAAGAATGGAAAGCTAAGATTATTACTAAAAGAAAGAAAGATACTTTAGTTAGAGATAGAGAAGCCATTGAAGAATGCTTTTGCTTGAAAACTTAGTAAGTGCGTAGTCTGCTATATATATAGAGGAAATTGAGGTGCTTGGAAATGGGAAGCACAGTGGGGGACGGAAGTAAGAGTATTACCTCTCCCGATTCAGACGAATGCAATACCTTTTGTTTAGATTCCTTATTTGTATTAAAATCTTATATTTTGTTCGGATAGTTGTTACCTATTATTATAATGTATCATATTGTATTATATGCATTGTACTGTATTGTTTGATAAGTATAATGTTTGGATAGATTATATTGTTTACTTTTCGTTTTATGATGTCACACACCAACAATGAAAAATAAATTTACGACATTAATAAGAAAAAATAGGATACAGAGTACACTACTAAAGAACAACAAATTTGCGGCTGAGTAATTCCGACCAATTTAATTCAGTCGTAGTTTTCGACTGATTCAGTCGGAAACTTTATTAAAAATACATATTAATTTTCTTTTAAATTTTTGGCTCAAAATTGCGACTGATGTAGTCACTCAATTACGCGAAAAATACCACGAAAATATTTTTTATGATTTGCGATTGAATCAGTCGCAAAAATTAAATAAAATATTCGACCGATTTAGTCGGAATCTACAGTAAAAACGATGTCTGACTTGTAAACGAAATTTCCGACCGAATCAGTTGTAATTTGAAAATTCAAATTTCAAATTTGTGACCGATTCGATGACAAATAATTTCTTGATTTCTCCTCTAATCTAACTATATAAAGTATGATTTTTCTCTCTCTCGCTCTCCCTCTTCCTCACCCGCTCTATTTCCCCGTCCAACCACGTTCCCCCCCCCCCC
>MCJB01031222.1:75980-86296 GCA_002018475.1 Nicotiana obtusifolia
CCCCCCCCCCAAATTTTTTGTTCCGAAGTTGTTTAACTCGTTTTTAGTGCAGGAAATGGCGGCTCATCTCCCCTTCCGTGGTGGTTCGGCAGCAGATTCGTTGGTCGTTTTTCAGTTTTTTATTTATTTTGTTTACATTAATTTAGCAAAATATTATGTACAAATTAGCTATATAATTTGCAATATAGATAAATTAGCAATAATTTTTGCAATATAATATTTATATAGTGACATGTTAAAAATTTAATTTTATTAGATTAATTAGTTTTTTTTTCTTTCTATTAGTTAGATGTTCTTGTGAAAATGCCTAGTATACTTATATGTATCCAATAGTAAATTAAGAAAAAAATTTAGAATAATTCTGGTATGTTCTATAAGTATGGAATTCTTGTTGATATAAAAAACAACTAAAAAACTAACTTAAGTGCTAATACTTCGTATACTTTAGGTTGTAACAGTTAGAATTGAACAATATTTTAAAGAGTTAGAATTTTTATACCTTCAAGTTATGTTAGTTAAGAAACAACTTAAGTGCTAATACTTCTCTATTTCGGCTTTTCGTTTGGAAATTCTCCATGCACTATCTACGTGTTAATTATATTATTTATTATTGGAACGAAATGGAGAACATACAATCAATTAAGTATTAGAGCGATATCATATGCTAATTTGAAATAAATTAGATTAATTTTTATATTTTAGGACTTTTTTGTCTTACAATTGTTTAATGTACATATTAATATTTAAATCATTAAAGTATTATAATAAAATATAACGTGTTTTTTTTATTACAGGACAAGTATCATATTGATCTTGATGCATGGCGACAAACTCAGCCTGAAAGAACTCATCCGGCCCCGAAGGATACGGCTGCAATTTAGACATGCAGCTGGTGGCGTGAATAAAGGTATAAATAATATGTAATTATCAATTTTGGTATTAGTTCGAAAGTTGCGTGTTTTTTTTTTCTTACTTCTTTGACTTTTTTTTCTTTGTTTCTCATGAAAATAATAAATAAAGGTCGAGTCTATAGGATTAGAGTACAGCCATCCTCCAGTCATCCACCAACAACATTATTCACTGAGGCATCAGTTTCTCGAGAAGACAGGGAAGCTATGCGTCAAAAAATGGATCAAATGTCGCAAGAATTTCAAGCTACTCAGGCTTTGATCTAACAATTATTAAAAAATAAAAGCAAGAAAGGAGCTGCTATGGAGTCTGAGTCAGAGGAGGAGACCGATTCTGAATAGGTTATTTGAATGTTTAAAGTTGAAGTTAGAGACATGTGTAATTTATGTTGTTTGATAGTTGGTTGTTTGATTAGTTGGTTGAATTGTTATAAATATTATTGTTCGTTTTGTAGTAAATATTGAATTTGGATTGTTATATTAGGTTTTGGATTGTTATATTAGATTTTTGTTTCGTTGTTAGGTGCTTGGATGGCTATTTTATTTGGTAGATGGTGTAATTAGAAATATAGCATTATTCTGCTTAAAAATGCCTAGATTTACGATTGAAATTAGTCGCAAATTTCACCAGGAATTACGTAGATTTATGACTGATTCAGTCGCAAATTGAGAATTTCTAACAAAATTTAATTAAGATTTGCGACTGAATCAGTCGCAAATGGAGAAATACCGATATTTTTTTAATTAATTAATAATCAATATTTACGACGGTTTCAGTCAAAAAAATTAATTAAAAAAGTTTATTTTTTAATTTTCCGACGAAATCAATCGAAATATTTAATTTATATTTATTTTTTAATTCTGTTCGGCAACCGAATCAATCGCTAAATTTGCAACTGATTCGGTTGCAAATGGCCTAATTTTAAATATTTCGAAAACTGAATTCGTCACAAATTTTTGGTTGATCATCGCAAATATATTGTGATCAAGTGTTTTCCGACTGACACTTTTCAGACAAAAATCTGTCGGTAAATGTCATGACCCAATTTAGGATTGTGACCGGCGCTTAGGAGCAAGTGCTCCCAAGTAAGCCTCATCGGAAATTTTACAGAAAATCGGACAGAGTTTTCCCTGTTTTTGGACCATCCGAAAATTTTCCTGTATCAAATCAACAACCAAACATCCTAATATCAAACCAAATAATTGACAACTTGTCAATTAACCAATACAAGTCTCCAGTATAGCTAAACCACCAACTAACCAATAGCAATACTAATTTATCTCCAACTTTGATAAATAAGAACGATACTCAATAAAAGACCATAATAACGACAGAATATGCATAACACTAAAATAATAACTATGGAGCGACTCTAAGAGCTCAATGAAAGACCATAACAATCCAAAATCTATGCCCACACGAACAAGTGCGAGGCTCACCGAGAAAAATCTCCTATGCGACGAAAATCACGACATTACCCAACTCAACTGCGACTTCCAGCCATCATGAACATGAGTCATTTTTTGCTATACAAATGACTCACAATGGAATGTCGGCGGTGCTATTTAACGCAACTGATTATTATGGCATCATGGCAAAAGAGTATTAAGGGATCGATCGAATCAGATCCAAATTCAAGGAAACAATATCTGTTAAGGGCTCGGCCAAGATTGGAGTCTACGACAACTTCAATGTCTTCCTAGACTTCACAAATGAACAAGATTTCCATATGGTCTGATATAGAAGGATTATTGAGATAGAGGGACACCAAATGTGGCTGCAGAAGTGGTCGTCGGATTTCAAACCAGAGGAAGACCTTTCTATTGCACCGGTATGGGTTCTCCTTCCTGATCTTCCATTCCATATGTATATTTGGCATTATGTCAAGGTTGTCAGCTCCGTAGGTATTCCTCTTGAAATGGACTTGGCTACCAGAGGAATAACTAGACCAAGTATGGCAAAAGTTAGAATTTAAATAGATTTGTTAAAGCCACACCTAGAAACTGTATATGTGGGGCAGATTTATGAAGACTCACCTCAAAAGGGGTTTGTGCAAGAACTTGAATACGAGGATATACCTAAGTATTGCAAATTCTGTAAAAAGCTTGGTCATAATATGATTAACTATCGAGTGCTTGAAAGGAAGAAAATTGCTGAGGCTAGGGAGGAAGAGATCAAAAAAGGAAATGTTGATCGTGTAGGTGACAATGTAATGGAGGTTACAAAATATATCATCAACAATCTAACTAATGGTAAAAATCAGAAATACATGGGATGCAACAAATGAAAAATTAAAGATGGAAAAGGGAGACAATAGCAAAGGAAAATATGAAGAGGGTACAATAGACCATAATGATGACAATGACGATTGTGGACAGTGGCAATTAGCAAATACCAAAAGGAACAGGCAGAAAAAACAGTGGAAAAATAAACTTACTTCTCAAGAGGAGATCAAAGAGACCAATATACAAAAGGTCAATAAGGCCGAGTACATCGAACAAGGTGACACTAAAGAGAATGAGCAAGCAACATTGAAAAGCTACGTAAGAAAAAAAAAAGCAAGAGAAAAAAGATTCCACAAAAGAAAAGTTCTGTTATATTTAAGCGTACAATTATCAAAGAGGAAGCAGGAAGATGAGCCAACCTTTTATAAATACTAATGTAAGGCAGGACACTATTGGAAACAATTATAGAGGAAAGTTTAAATCTCGTTGCAGAGGTACATTAGTGTGATGAAGGTGCAATAGAAAAATTAAAAGAGGTTGAGGCATCAGCCAAAAAGCACTATCGGGGCCAATACAAATGAGGCAATCCAGGACACAAAGAGTGCTAACAAAGGAGAACAAGCAGATAATAAAAACATGAGGCACGAGATATTATTATTGATTGTACTAGCCTGCCATAAGAAGTTAAAAACATCCTGGTATTAATTGTGTGGTTCATTTGGAGGGCAATATACCAGAGAAAAGAAAATAGGATCATCTCTTGACATGAATAATGGGAACAATGATCAGCATATTACAGTTCAATCAATAAGTTGTGAACACAAGTTCAACATACAACCAGATGATGCAGCTCACACTCAGAAGCAGAACTAGGAAAACAAGAAAAAATGGCAAGAACAAAAATAATCCTTCCTTGGGAAGAAGGAGTCAAAATTGATCATTTTTGATATTATTCCATGATTAATACAATCATATAGAATATAAGAGGAGTGGGATCACAAAAAGTCATTCATTGGCTCAAAAATCTCTGTATCAACAAAATTGATTTCGCAACTGTTATAGAACCTTTCTCTAATAAAGACAAGATTCAAGGTTACATGAGATTCCTGGGATTTCAGCATTGTCAAGCGAATATCAATGGACAAATTTGGTGTTTCTAGAAAGAAAATAGTCAAGCTAAGATCAATGCTAATGAAGAACAACAGATTACTTTGCAAATCAAACATGATATGATTGATAATGAACTATGCTTCTCTGTGGTTTATGCAAAGTGTACAGCTACAAAGATGAAGGACCTATGGACTAGTCTGGAAAATGTTTATCCTTTGATTTCATTAGTTGTATGGAGAATTGTGAATTGGTTGATCTGAGGTTTCTAGGCCCGAAATTCACATGGTACAATAATTGGAGACCAAGTAAAAGGGTGTGGATGAGACTAGATAGAATTTTCATCAATGATCAATGGGCCCAAACTTTACAAACCAGCACTGTTAGGCATTTGGCTAGATCTCGATTTGACCATAGGCCATTGTTGATGAAGAACAATAATAACGATATTCACAGTATTAGCTACTTCAGATTTTTGAACTTCTGGACTCAACAGCCTAGTTTTCATCATATTATGAAGGAAGTTTGGGATACTCAAATACATGGTAATCTTATATAGAGATTAGAACATAAATTAAAGATTCTTAGCAAGAAATTGACTATATGGTCCAGAGAAGATATTGATAATGTGTATAATCAGGTTGCTAAATGAGAACTTGAAGCTCAAATTGTGGAAGAAGTAGACATAATGCTGAATACAGATCAGAGCGGAGAGGACAACAATAAATGCCATGCTGAATATGTTAGATGGCTCTCTATGCAAGAATCACCATTGAAGCAAAAGTATCAAAATAAATAGTTTGAGGAGGGAGACTGTAACACTAAATATTCATAGTGTTATCAGAGAAAGAAGAAGGAAAATCAAGAACGACAAAGGCAGTTGGGTTACATCAGAGGAGAAGGTCACTCTGGCTGTTATAAAAAATTATCAGAAGTTGTTCAATTTACCTCACCATGAGATAAATTTGGACATTCTAGAATGTTTTCCCAACTTTATCATTGAAGATGAAAATAAAATGCTCACTGCTATACCTGAAGAAGAGGAAATTAAGGATACCATCTTCAACATGAGTTCAATTAGTGCTGCTGGCCTGGATGGCTTTAATGGTTCTTTTTATTGAAACTGGTAGAATATTATCAAAGAATATGTCATTGAGTTTGTCCAGGATTTCTTCAATGGAAAACAAATATTCAAATATTTTTCTCATACTTGCCTGGCCCTTATTCTTAAAGTTGAATCTCCACAGACTTTCTTTGATATGAGACCCATTAGCTTAAGCAACTTCTCTAACAAGATTATTACTAAAATCTTGGGTAAGTATTCAACACTTTCCTGCCCAAACTTATATCTGACAATCAAAGTGGCTTTGTGAAAAGCAGACTTATTACTGAAGATGACCTCTTGGCTCAAGAGATTATTCAAGGTATTAATGAATACAATAAAGGGGAAAAATTATTTTAAAGATAGACATGGATAAAGCTTATGGCGGAATGTCCTAGACCTTCATTTCAGCAGTAATGAGAAAGTTTGGTTTTTCTGAAATCTGGATTGACATTGTTTGGAACTTGATATAAATTGTATGGTACTCTGTCATTATTAGTGGCACACGAAAAGGTTTCTTCACATCTGCCCAAGGCTTGAAACAAGGGGACCATCTTTCCCTATCATTGTTCATTATTGGTTTAGAAGTTCTTTCCAGAATGCTGAATATTGCACAATATGGATAACTTCACACCTTTCTCTATGAATAGCAGAGGCCCTCAAATAAATCACCTTGCCTATGCAGATGATATTGTTGTCTTTAGTGCTGGGAATAATAATACTAACAAGCTAATTATGGAGTAAATTTATATTTATGAGAAAGCATTAGGGCAGAGAATGAATACTAACAAAAGTTTTTTCATAGTTTCTCCTAATACAAAATCTGGTGGAATTAACAGAATTAAAAACTCAACTGGTTTTACGGATAAAAACTTTCCTTTCATTTATTTGGAGTGTCCTATCTATGTGGGGCAAAAAAGAATATGTTACTTTGATGATATGGTTGAAAAGATTGTTAAGAGAATAGGTGGATGGCGAGAAAAGATGTTATCTTAGGGGAAAAAAGTGGCTCATATTAAAAATGTTCTTCAGTCTCTCCCTATATATACATTTTCTGCTATGAGTCCCCCTAAGACTATTTTGAAGTTGATTGAGAAACAATGTTAGATTTTTGTGGAGATCAATTGGTGGAAAATATAACTTCCACTGAAGTTCAAGGAAAAATTTATTCTTCCCAAAAGAAGAAGGATGGATTGGCATTAGAAGTATGGAGAAAGTCAATGATGTTTCTGCAGTAAAGAGGTGCTGGAGATTCAGAACATGTCCTTCCTTATGGGCAAGTTTTCTCAAAGATAAATATTGTGTTAGATCTTATGCTTTTTCTAAATGTTGGGCATCTGGAAATTCAAACCTTTGAAAATGTCTTATCCAATTTAGAGAGAAGGCTAAAAACAACACTAAATGGGTAGTGAATTCTGGTAGCTTTTAGTGGGATGATTGGACTGGTAAAGGTCCATTGGCTGTCACTACTTATGCCACTATTAGACCGACTAAAACTTTGATGTTAGAATTCTTTTATGATAGTTGCTGGAATTTAAATAAGTTAGCTAATCTTGTGTCTGCTGATGTGGTTCAACATATTCAAAGTATGCCAAAAGGCAACCGTGAGCAAAATGACTATGCCATATGAAACTTGACTAAGGATAGTATTTATTCCAACAGTTCAGCTTGGCATTTGGTTAGGGAAACTAAACCTAAAGATGATTTTATTAACAAGGTTTGGCATAACTTGATTCCTTTTAAAAAATCTTTCTTGTGCTGGAGAATGATTAAAAAGAAGTTTCTTTTTAATGATACTATTAATAGATTGAAATGAAAGCTGTTAAGTTTGCTGCTAAATGGTGTATAAACCAAAAGATTTCCCAATTTTACATTGGAGATAGACTCCTTAGTTATCTGTACCATGATCAGGCAAAGAGCAACTCAAAACAGTAAGTTGAGAAGAGAGCTTGAAAATATCAATAATAATGATCATATTACAATTAACCACTTCCTAAGAGAAGCAAACCAAGTGGCAGACTGGTGTGACGACCCGACTAGTCATCTCAAGAATTACCGCTCCGTTCTCCCCACTTCTGCTTTATTATGCTTCGTTATCCGTGTTTTATGTAACCACGTTGAATGGTTTGCGTTCGGAGTAGATTTGGGTAAGAAATGAGACACTTGATCTCTTTCAAGAAGGTTTAAGTTGTAAAAGTCAATCGGATGTTGACTTATGAGTTAGAGGCTCGGACGTGATTTCCGACGATTTGCTTAGGTTCAGGAGATGATTTACAACTTAGGGTGTGATCGGAATTAGCTTTGGGTTCAGGCGTAAATTAGGCTTGAATTGGCGAAGTTAGGATTTTGGCGATTTCCGGTTGATAGGCGAGATTTTAATCCGAGGGTCAGAATGGAATTTCAAACGTTGCTGTAGTTTCGGTATGTGAATTAGGACGTGTGTGTAAAATTTCATGTCATTCGGACGTGGTTTGGTTGGGTTTAGATCAAAATAACAACTTAGAGGATTTCGAAATCCTTAGGCTTGAAGCAAACGTGAATTTGGTGTGAGAGGCTGCTTTGAGCGTTCTGAAGGTTAGAACAAGTTTGAATAATATGAGATATGTTGGCGTTTTTGGTTGAGGTTCCAGAGACCTCGGGTGAGTTTTGGGTGGTTAAACAGATTAAACCATCATTGAAAAAGCATAAGTTGCAGAAAAACCAGGTGAGAATGCGGACCGCATATCTCACAGTGAAGTCGCAAACACAAGCAGAAATCTGGGCAAGAATCGCGACCAAAATGCGGCCAGAATGCGAACCGCAAACCTGAAATGCAAACCGCATATTTGACAGTGGAGATCGCATACTGAGACAAAAACTTGGACAAAAATCTACGTCAGGAATGCGACGAGAATGCGATCGCAAAACATGAAATGCGAACCGCAAACCACGCTTTGTGTTGATTTCGCGGTGAAGGCTAGGGCTATCTTCGCGATGGCCACGTCAAATATGCGAACCTCATACCTATTATGCGATAAGTATGCGATCGCATATTTGGTCAGACGGGGGTGTTTTAACTCAATTTTTGACCACTCTATAAATAGAACTCAGTGCCCATTTTGCCTTGCAAAACCCATTTTCGATACCCACAAAGAGAAACACCACCAAGCACCATAGAATCACAACAAATCGACCTCAAAACCATATCAAAGGGAGAATTTCTTGAACAAGCTCTTAAAGGAGGGAGCTTTGACCATCTTGAACGTAGTAGGAGCTAGGGAACTCGTATTGAAGCAAAATCTTGAAGGATTTTTGAAGATTTTCAAGAGAAATCCCGGGGTAAGTATTCCTAACTTGATTTTGAAAGAATCACCTAAGATTATAGCTATTTTAACATTATTACTAGTGATTTAAGTTGGAAAAATTGTGGAAAGACCCTAAGCTTGGATTTCGAGACTTAGAGGTTGAGCCGGCGTCGGAATTTAATAAATTTGGTATGATTGAACTCGTGAGAAGATAAGGAACCCGTTGAGGTAAAAATTACTGAATTTCAAAAAGTGGGCCCGGGGCTCGGGTATTGGTGATTTCGGGATTTCTTAGTAATTTGATTAGTTTCACTTGGGCTTTGTCCCCATAGCATATTGTGACATATTTATTCTGAATTTGGATAGACTCAATGCACGTGGAGGCCAATTCAAAAGGCAAGGGCGTCGTGGGCTAAGGATTTAGCCGGTTAAGGTGAGTAATGCCTGTAAATGATGTCCTGAGGGTTTGAAACCCCGGAATTGCACATCGTAGTGCTAAACTGTGTCATTTACTATTGGGATTGTGACTTGGTCCTTCCCGATTGATGATTTTACTATGTAATTGATTGAAACTTATTGATATCATCATATCTGGGCATCTCGGCGGTTATGTGAACCCTCCAGGGGTATTTGTCATTGTTTACTAAATCATATTTGGGCATCTCGCCGGTTATGTGAACCCTTCAAGGGTATTTGTTACTGAATTGCTTCATTTCATGAACTCAGTTTTGAAACATAAATGATATTTTCAAATGATTTTAATGGGATCGGGTGCCACGCCGCCACGAGATGTGATGTGAATGGATCGGGTGACACGCCGTCATGAGATATTGCGCTACTGAACCCCCCACAGTGAGCGCCGGGTACCCAGGGAATGGGTGGTACGCCGCCATGAGAGTCATGCAGTGCATTGCATTTTTGTTGTGTTGATGTTGTTTCCATTTACTTCACGTTATTTGCTTAGAATATTTACGTGCTTTCATTGTTTCATCGTGGATTGCTTTATGACTTATGTATTTTCTCACTTTCAGTCATTATTTATATGTATTACTCACTAAAGTACTCATATTACTTCCTGCACCATGTGTGCAGATTCAGGCGTCCTCGGTTCCGCTCCGAGGTATTGACTACTATTGTCAGAGCGGTGATTCATAGAATACGAGGTAGCTATTGGCGTCCGCAGCTCCGTATCTCTTTTATCTTGTTATTTCCAGTATCTTCAAACAATTGTGCTAGAGATATTGCAATTAGTAATCTTGTTATTAGGATTCCGTTAGTTGCTCGTGACTTTGTGACATCCCGGTTTGGGCTGTAGTCGGGATGATTCACTATACTTTTCCGCTAATTTTTGTTATTAAACCGTACTTGTATTATTTTCGTGTGGTTTAACTGTTTAAATCGAGATTTAGTTTGGATTGACTGGCCTTGTCTTCATGAGAGGCGCCATCACGATCGGGTTGGGATTTTGGGTCGTGACAATTGGTTGGCCAAAGTTGCTTCTAATCTAATTGAGGGAATCATTTACTCGTCCTTTCATCAGTTGCCTAAAGGTGCTAAAGGGCTCTTTCTGATGGATAAATGGCAAATGCCCACTTCTAGAGTTAGATATGAAAAGTGTAATTTTTTTGTTAGTTAAACATATGCAGAGGAGGGGGATAATCAATCTGTATTCTTTGTCCATAAACCCCC